>VMDR010001333.1:0-107098 GCA_007922815.1 Macrotus californicus | reverse complement strand
CATAGCAGTGTCATCCCTAGAGTGCCTAAGGCATGCTAACAGTGGTTATCACATCTAGTGGTCACTTCTAGGTCTTCTAGGTAGCTATCTCTCTTTGAATTTTAGGCTGTAAGTATATTATTTATCCAAAAATACAAAGCCTTTTCAATGTAAACCACGTAATTATAAACAACTATGCAATTTTGTTCTAATTAGGTATATTATGTAGCTTTCTGTGTTAGCGTTAGCTATCTATTTCTACAAGCTAACAGTGCAGTGTAAACTGCACCGTTATAACTGCATATAAACTGCAATTCATGTTCAATGCTATAGTTTATACATGAGCCCTAAAAATCCATGCAAACTGCCCGCCAGCTGCTTAGAGCTGACTCTCTGGGTTCTCCTCTCCTCTGCTCGAACAACAGCTGTCCAGACTTGTCTGAAAGAGTCCTTGAGAAATCATCAGGAGTGTTTATACTCAAGTCTTCATGGCTGAACCAAAACCGTTTAAGTGGCAAAAGGGAATGAAGATATGTTATATCATTTTGTTTCAGAAAATAGCCAAAGGAGCAAACCATACTCATCTCCCAAACAGAACAGTCCAATTTAGAGAACACCTAATTAGCTGGAAGTAAAACTTTACTTTTTTTTTTTTAAGATTTTATTTATTGCCCTGGCTGGTGTGGCTCAGTGGATTGAGCACAAGCCTGTGAACCAAAGGGTCACGGGTTTGATTCCTAGACAGGGCACAGGCCTGGGTTGTGGGCCAGGTCCCCAGTAGGGGGCATGCGAGAGGCAACCAAACACTGACCGTTTCTCTCTCCTCCTTCCCTTCCTCTCTCTAAAAATAAAAAAAATCTTAAAAAAAAAAAGATTTTATTTATTTATTTTTAGAGAGAAAGGAAAGGCAGGAGAAAGAGGGAGAGAAATGTCACTGTGTGGTTGCCTCTCACACACCCCCTGCTGGGGACCTGGCCTGCAACCCAGGCATGTGCCCTGACTGGGAATCGAACCAGCAACCCTTTGGTTCGCAGGCTGGCACTCAATCCACTGAGCCACACCAGCCAGGGCTGGAAGTAAAACTTTAAACCTATGCTCCAAAAACCCTATCTCCAAATAAGCAGAGGGCATCTAATTGCAAGTCTGATAAACTGGTAAAAGATGTGTTATGATGAATAAAACACAGGAGAAGAATTAGGTATAAAAAGGTTCCTTTTCAAGAATGGGGATTTTGTTAATCTAAAACCAAATTACTCTAAAAGTAATTTCAGTACATAAAGAAATTAAGTGCAGGTTTCCAGAATTAGTCACACAATTTGATGCTCTTAAAAAGGCTGACTAGTCAAGACATACAGCTGACCCTCGAATGATGTGGAGGTCAGGTGCACTGATCCCCTGCACAGTCGAAAACCCATGAGTATCTTTTTACTCCCCCAAAACTTAACTACAGTTGTCTCTCAGTATCTACAGGGAACTGGTCCCAGGACCTTCCGCAGATACCAAAACACAGTGTCAAGTCCCTTCTATAAAATGGCCTGCAACAATGCACACAGCTTGCCCTCTGCATCCCCGGATTCCCATCCGTGGATTGAAAATACTGTTTTGAATCCAAGGTTGTTTGAACTGTAGATGCAAAACCTGGGGATACAAAGGGCAATACTGTATTTAGTGAAAAGAACCCACACATAAAGGGACTCACGCAGTTCAAACCCACGCTGTTCAAAGGTGAGCTACAACCTTCTCAGCTTCTCCAAAGTAAGCTGAGGGGCAAATCACTGAAGTCACGATCACCAAAAATACAAATGCAACTGGTGGCAAAAAAACACACTCCAGGCCCAATATAAAAGAAACCAACGAGCAAGGAAACTTCTGTGGTGACTGAGCAGGAACTGCTATCCACACGTAGTTTTCCTTTCTCTGGAGCTGCCCCGGAGTCCAGAGTGTTCCTTCCTACCAGGAACAGCCTGGTGACTGGCAATTCACAAGAGTCCAGTTCTGAAGTGAAACCCTGTTAGGCTGACTTTCAAATAAATCTCCTCTGTGGTCCCACTCAAAGAGGCAGAAAGCTGGCCTCCACATACTGAAATTTCACTCTAATTGTCACGCAAACAAGATGCTAGTGAAAGAACAAGAAGAAAAATATGGGAAAAGAGAAAAAGAACTCCTCCTGTATTTCTAACTAGAGAGGTTTCTATCTCTCCCTCCCTCCCACTATCCTCGGATTGTTGGTAATCATGGACCCAGAAGTAGTAAGATGTTATACCTGGAAGATGTTATCCCCCCTAGGGATCATCTAGTTAAAGCCTCTCATTTTATCCATGAGACAATACACCCAGAATATGCAAATGACCTGCCCAAGGTCACCCAGCTAGGACAGCCCAGAACTTAGGCCTCTTTAATTTAATTAATTATTTTTTTATTTTGAAGTATATTTATTAACACTGGGGACAGTGAAACAAGGAAGGGCTTAGGATAGAAGAAGTAACAGGAGACAGTCTAGGCAGGGCTGCTTCAGTTCACTGGAAGGTCAGAGAAAAGGGGGTCTTGGGAGCAAGTTCAGGAGGTTAGCCTGGGACAAGCTGCCACTGCCCACTGCTCCCCTGGTTGCAACACACCTGTTTAATTTTAGACACTATCCTGTTAAACACTACAGAGAGTTCAGAACTGGAACTATTTCCAAAGGAGAAAACTGGCAATCCTGGTACAGTTCGGGCAACTGAGTAATGGAGGGGGACGAAGGGACAAAGGAAAAATGATGAGTATTTGTCCATTCCAGCTGCCATACTACTTTGTGAAGGTTTAAAAAAAACACTACTGAACTGAACATCCTGTTAGTCCTATCACATATTCATCCGAATTCCTCTCAACAAGAGACTGCTACCTTAGTGACAAGGCCAACACACAGAGACCCACATTTCTTCCTACCAGCCCCGCTCCCAGTTTCTCTACGTTCTCAGAGGTACCTTCTTCAACACGTGAAACACCATGTCTCTTGAGAACAGAAAGTCAACTGCCTACCCTGAAAAGGGCTCTCCAGGAGCTTTCTGAGTTACAGGGTGGCAAAGAAAGAGCGCCTAGCACAACACCTCCCAGTTCTGTATTAAAATGCTCATAAATGCTCATAAAGAGACAACTGTATGGTTAATTAAATATAAGCCCCTACATCAAAATTTGCAACTTCCTCATCAACAGGGAGAAACTGGACACATTCCAGACCTTACCCTCTGGAGAAAAAATAAGATAGAAAGACCCTAAGAAGAAACAAATCTGGAGTCGTGCTCACTGTCCACACCTAACTACAGTGTGCAAGATGTAGATGTACAGTGTGATGATCGCAAGTAGATGAACTTGAACCGCTCAAGATTATCTTCAAAGCCAGGCAGAATCCTACTTGTATCAACTGTTTTTCCCTACAATGAAAGACTACAATTCCCAGCAAGCAACAGGAAAGAAGGTAAAAGGGGGATAGCTTTCATGTAAACATCTATCCTAGAGAACCCTGAAATATTTGTAGCCTTCAAATAAAAACTCTTGACTTATGTAGTGTGGGTAGGCTCTGTTCCTTGCAATTTCCAACCGAACAGTCCAAAATTAAAAGTGGTACAAAAACATGAAAGAAATTCAGGCTCACTCCGCCTAAGAGGACGTGAAGCAGGGTAATACTCACGTAATAGGGAAGTTGACAATAGTTGGATTCTTCTCCACAAAGAAATTGTTCTTAGTGAATCTCTTAATACAAAAAATTAGATATGGAGGCAGCTTGGTGAGCTGGAAGCGCTTCAGAAAGTTCTCCTTGTAAGTCTTATATTCCTAGAGATAGAAAGAAAATTATCAAATCAGTGCTCAAGTACCAGAGCAGAAAAGACCCCAAATCAATAACCCTCCACCTTAAAACACCAGAAAAATAAAGGCAAACTAAACCTAAAGCAAGCAGAAAAAGGAAACAAAATATATTAGAGAAGAAGTTAATGAAATAGAGAATTGAAAAACAGTATTTCCGAAATCAATAAAACCAAAAGCTGGTTCTTTAAAAAGACAAGCCTTTAGCTAGACTGACCACGGAAAAAAAGAAAATACTCAGATTATCAGAATCAAAAAAGAAGACACTACTGACGTTACAGAAATGATGATGACGATAAAGAAATACTAGGAACAATGGTACGCCAAAACGTTAGATACCTTTGATCAAACAGACACATTCCTAGAAAGACACAAACTACCACAATTTGAGAACGGACAATCTGAATAAACCTGTAAGGAGAAAGATCGAATCTGTTATCAAAAAACTACCCACAAAGAAAGGCCCAGGCCCAGATGGCTTCATGGTAATTTCTACCAAACATCTGAAGAATAATGGACACCAATTCTTCAAAAACTTTTCCAAATATGAAAGAGGAGAGAACACCTCCAAACTTATCTCACAAGGCCAAGTGTTACCCTGATACCAAAACCAGTCAGAGATAATCACCAAAAAACGACAGATCAACATTTCTATGAATACAAATGCAAGTATCTTCAACAAAATCCAACTAGCATGCCAAGTCTAACAACATATAAGAAGAATTATACACCATGACCAAGTAGGATTTATCCAGAAATATACAGGTAGGTTAACATCCAAAATTCAATCGATGCACTATACCATATTAATAGAATAAGGAGCAAAAGTTGTAGACCATACAATCATCTCATTAGACACAAAAAAAGCATTTGACAAAGTCCAACATTATGAGGAAAACACTCAACACACTAGAAATAGAAGGTAACAGTCTCAATCTGACAAAGGGCATCTATGAGGAAGCTGTATCTAACATCAGACTCAATGGTGAAAGACTGGATGCTCTTCTGAAAGGTCAGGAACAACACGAAAATGTCTGCATTTGCCACTTCTACTGAACATTGTACTAGTGCAGGGGTGCCCAACTCATTCTCACAGGGGGCCACATCAGCCTCACTGTTGCCTTCAAAGAGCTGAATGTAACTTTAGGACTGTGTAAATGTAACCACTCCTTAACAGTTAAGTGAGAGCTCGGCGCTGCTGCTGGGTAGAAACAAGGTGCCAGGCCAGATAAAACAAGGTGGAGGGCCAGATTAGGCCCATAGGCCTTGTGTTTGCCACCCATGTGCTAGAGGTTCCAGCCAGAACAACTAGGTAAGAAAAAATAATAATAATAAAAAGCATCCAAACTGGAAAAAAGAAGTAAATCTATCTCTGCTTGCAGATAACAACCTTGTATATAGAAAAGTCTAGGAAATCCACTACCAAGCTATTACAATTAGAGTTCAAGGTTGCAGAGCACAAAACACAATATACAAGTATCAACTGAATTCCTACATACATGCAATTAGTAATCCAAAACTAAAATTAAGAAAACAATTCCATTTATGACAGCATAAAAAAGAATAAAATATTTAGAAATAGTCCTGGCCAGGTAGCTCAGTTGGTTAGAATGTTGTCCCAATTGCCAAGTACGTGGGTTTGATCCTGAGAAAGGACACATACAAGAATCAACCAATGAATGCATAAATAAGTGGAACAACAAACCAATCTCTCCCTCTCTCTCATATCAATCAATAAAATTTTTTTAATATTCAAGAACAAATTTAACAAAAGTTCTAAACTTATCTCTGAAAACTATAAAACATTGGTAAAAGAAATTAAAGGTATAAACAAATGGAAAAAACATCCTATGCTCGTGAATCAGAATACTTAGTATTAAGATGGCAATAATCACCAAAATGATCTACAGAGATTCAACATAATCCCTGTCAGAATCCAGCTGACTTCTTTGAAAAAGAACAAAGTTGGAGGATTCACACTTCCTGATTTCAAAACTAATTACAAAGCAAAATACACATCAGTGTAATAGAATGGAGAGTCCAGAAATAAACCTATGTGGCTATGATAAAATAATTTTTCAACAAGGATGCTAACATAACTCAGTAAGAAAAAAAGGCCTTTTCAACAAATAGTGCTGGGACGACTACAGAACCACATGCAAAGGAATGAAGTTGGACACTGTACCTCACACCACACACAAAAATTCATTTAAAATAGATTAAAGACCTAAATGTAAGACTACAAAAGTCTTATAAGAAAACATAGAGGTATGTTTATGACCAGAGATTTGAAAATGGATTCTTACTTTTCTTTTTAATTTGTTTTTTTTAATCTTTACCCAAGATATACTTTTTACTGATTTCAGAGAGGAGATCAGGGAGAGAGAAACATCGATGTGAGAGAGAAGCATCAATCAGTTGCCTCCCATTCATGCCCTGACTGGGGATTGAACCCTCAACCTGACCAGGAATCGAATCCTCAACTATTTGTTGTATAAGACGGTGCTAGAACCAACTGAACCACCCAGCCACAGTGGATTCTTACATTTGACAACAAAAGCACTCACAAAAGAAAAAACAGACTTATTTCATCAAAATTGAAAACTTCTGTGCTTCAAATGATACTATCAAGAGGGTGAAAATACAACCCATAGAATGGGAAAAATATTTGCAAAGTCATACAGCTGATTAAGGGACTAGTATCTAGATTATACAGATGCTCTTCAATTATTTATGATGGGGTATGTCTGGATAAACCCATGGTAAGCTGAAAATATATATAGTAACCTGAAAATGACTGAACATCATAGTTTAGCCTAGCATATCTTAAATGTGCGCAAAACACTTACAGAAACCTACAGTTGGACAAAATCACCTAATACAATGAATACACTGTAGAGCATCGATTGTTAACTCTTATGATTGCATGGCTGACTGGAAGCTGTGGCTTGCTGCCAATGCCCAGCATATCGCTAGCCTGGGAAAAGATCAAAATTCAAAATTTGAAGAACAGCCCTGGCCAGGTAGTTCACTTGGTTGGCGCACTGTCCCAATACACCAAGATTGCAGGTTCATTCCTTGGTCAGGGCACATATACAAATCAACCAATGAATGCATAAACAATTGGAACAACAAATTGATGCCTGTCTGTCCCCCCCTCTCTCTAAAGTCAATTACAAAAAAAACTTCAATGATGTCAGCCTACAATGATTTCTTAGGAGTTAATGAGAAAGTACGCAGTTGTGGGGACAATTTCGCCATGGACATTAGTACCACATTCACATACCAAGGAGCAACTTGGTTTTCGCTAAACAAACACATTATAATAGCACTGGTACTCAGTTTTATTGGTTTCAATTTTGTTAGTATATAACTTGTCAGTTTGCTATAATTTTATACTTGCTTAAAACCTGCAGGTATAAGGAACTTATAGCAAAGTTTAAGTTTATATTAATTTAAGTAATATTATAGTAAGAGAAAATTTAAATCAATACTCAGGGTCCACGGGAATCTTAATATTAAGTTTGAACAGTGATAATAGGGATCAAGTGACATAGTTGAAAACATTAGAAGAAAAATCTGAGTTTAGATTCTTTCACCTCCCAAAAATGAAACAACATTTTAGATTCTGTTACCTTGTGCGTGCGTGTGTGTGTGTGTGTGTGTGTGCGCGCGCGCGCACATACACGTGCCTGCGACCTCGGCAACTGCAACTGCACATGGCCACCCAGTGCTTGCTTTGCTTATTATGCTTACTAACAATTCCCAAAAACTGACTTGGGTACTGGATGGAAACAGTAATGGCAGTCAGGGCAGGTGTGTTCTAGAGACTTCTTGAGGTGGCTGCCTAGCTCACAATACTCCCTTCTTAAGGAAAGATCCCTACTCACAGGGTCCTTGACCAGAAAGAACACCTGACCCAGGCAGGCCTTTCAACTCCCTCCCAGGAACCTGCAGCACAGAGGCAGTTGCTGCGAAGTGGAGCCGCTGAGATCGGGCTAATGGCAGCCCTTGTAAGGGATGGTCAACAGACCACCAGTTCTGAGAATGCCATCACCCTAGTTTCTGTCATTCCCAAGTGCTGCTCAGTTCAAGTCTTCCTAGGACCCTAAGAGATGCCTCCCAATAAAGTTCCTCTTTCCCTTAACTGGTTTTTTTGTTGGTATTTAATATGTGAAAACAAGAGTCTTTGCTAACAAAGGATTAAATCTATCTAGGATGAAGAAGGGAATTAAACCAAGAAACAGCTCAGTAGATAAAAAGAAAGTTTTAACTTGATATAGTAAGAAAAAATTATGTTTATTTATATTTTAGTTGTTCTTTTCCACTTTAATACTGATGTCATATTTTTTAAAAGATAGGCATTTTTCCTATTTTTGTGAGTTTCTACTGTCCTATGTACCCCTCCCTCCTCCATACTAACCAGAGACAGAGGTTTAAAGGGACATTTGAAAATATGAGAGAGGACAGTATAATTCCAGTTAAGAGTTGTAGGGCAATCAGCTAGAAACAGCATGTGGTCTGAGAGGCTCACCTAGGACAATACACTTTATAACAGAATGCATTACATATATGTGGCAATTTCTATGTATAAAAAGAAAAATGAAAAGAAAATTAAAAATCAAGGGGGAATGGGCTGGACAGAGGAGGGCAAAGGGGGAAAAACTTGGACAACTATAATAAATAAACAAATAAATAAACAAAGCAACCAATGCATAAATAAGTGGGAAAAAAAAGTCAAGAGAGAAAGAGGTATTAGCAGGGCAGAGGTGTGCAAATGGGCTACCTTCTCAGTGATGCCGTTAAACTTGGCCAGGATGTTGAAGAGCGGCACCTGGGGGATGATGAGCTGCTCCTTCTCATCTTTGTAGAGGGGTGCAGTAGGAAGGTCCAGTGTGAGGTACATAAAGGTGGACTCCACCATTGTCTCCTGGTACTCATCATTATGAAGCAGCTGTTCTTTTTCCTCCGCTGGCTAAAAATGGGGGAAAAAAAAGGAAGGAAGGAAGAAGTGTGAGGAGCAAGAGACCACCATAGATAGAAAAAAACAATGTTTTTGTTACATTTACGTTGGGTTTTCTTTTTTATTGAAGTGAAGTCAACAACAGACTGGGCAGCTTCACCACCTGATTAGATTAATACAAGAATATGGGCTTCCATCTTCAGAAACTTTACTTAAATACCAAGACTATTTTAAAAGCTAGATCTAGAAAGCTTATCTGAGCTTCTGAAAAAACACACCAGCACCACCCAATGGCCAGACCACTTAAACCAGCAGACCTGATCCAACCACTAACTCCCAAACTTAAGGCACACTAATGGGCTAGGAACCTGAGGGAACTAGCACCTGGCAGGTGTTTTGTAGACCCTCTTCCTGGGGCAAGAGGCCATACTGGTTCTGTAAGCATCTCTTTATCAACCCTACATCCCCTCAGTCTGAGACTCAGGTTCAACCTACTCACCAGATCAGGATGAGGAAGCTTTTTAGTGAAAATTCTCATGGACCCCTGGAAAACATCAGTCACAATAGCTGTACAAAAACAAATCAAAATGCAAATTCTATCAGGTTGGAAAGTATTTCCATAATAGTCCTACCTCCTAAATTTCTGAAATAAACCAACATCTTCTGGCATAAAACCCAAAGCTATCACCAAACACAGAAGTACCTTTGTAATGTATACCACCATGGTAACTTTATAATTATTTGTGTGAATAATTTTTACATCCATCTTCTCCACAAAATGCCCTTTGACCCCCCCCCATACAGGACCTGGCCCATAAGAGAAAAATTAAGTGCATTTGAAATGAATGAACAATTTATAGAGCCTGGAAATTTATGAATCACAAAAAAATTCACAAGCAAAACAAGATACAGTCAACCCTTGAAGACAGATTTGAACTGCATGGGTCCACTTAGACACAGATGTTTTTTAATAAATACTTTCTGTAAATGTGTTTTCCTAAATAACATTTTCTTGTCTCTAGCTTACTTTATTGTAAGAATATAAAATATAATGCATATAATATACAAAATATATGTTAATTGACTGTTTATGTTATTGGTAAGGCTACCAGTCAACACTAGGCAATTACTAGTTAAGTTTTCGGTAAGTCAAAAATTATATGCAGATTTTCGACTGCACAGGGAGTCAGTGCCCCTAACCCCCATGTTGTTCAAGGGTCAATTGCACATCCAAGGAACTTCCCATGACCACATGCTGCCTGCAAAGGGAGACAATGATTACCATGCAATGAAAATGAGAAATTAAAGAATGGAGCAAAATAGAACTAAAGAAATGAAAAAGAAAGCATGACATGATCCTACAATCCTCAAAGACACAAATCAGAGAACTAACTCAAGAGGGAGTGCTCAGGCTGAGGACATTTGGTAGAGGTGCAGGGCCAAAGAGAAGGAATATTAGGCTGCAATCCCTTATCAAGAAACATCAACACCAACACTGGATTGCAGGTTTGGTCCCCACTCAGGGCATGTGCAGAAGACAGCCAATCAATATTTCTGTCTCACATTAATGTTTCTCTTCCTTCTTTCTCCTTCCCTTCCCCTCTAAAATCAAAAAATTTTTTAAATTAAATTAAAAATTCTACTGTCTATAACTATATTCTACTGTCTATATTCTTTAACTAAAAATACAGCTCTGGCTGGTGTGGCTGAGTAGACTTGAGGGCCCACCTGTGAACCAAAGGGTCATCAATTGGATTCCCAGTCAGAGCACATGCCTGGATTACGGGCCAGGTCCCAGTAGGGGGCGCGTAAGAAGCAACCACGCATTGATGTTTCTCTCCCTCTCTTTCTCCCTTCCTTCCCCTCTGTCTAAAAACAAATAAATAGAACTTCCAGCCAAGATGGAGGCATAGGTAGATATGCTTTGCTTCCTTGCACAACCAAAAGAAGGACAACAACCAATTTAAAAACAAAAAACAACCAGAACTGCCAGAAAATCGAACTGTATGGAAGTCTGACCACCAAGGAGTTAAAGAAACATTCATCCAGACTGCTTTGAGGGGTAGAGATGGGCAGCTGAGGCAGAGAGTAGGACCAGCAAGGCAGCAGCTGGCGGTCTCACATTTGCATGCAGCTAAACCCAGAGGAACAACTGTGGAACAACACAGTCCGCACAACCCAAGGTTCGAGTGCGGGGGAATAAACCCTCAAAACCTTTGGCTGTAAAAACTTGTGGGGGTTTCAGCGGCAGGAGAAACTCCTAGCCTTACAGAAGAGTTTGCTGGAGAGACACACAGGATCCTAGAATGTACCCAAACCCACCCACCCAGGAATCAGCACCAGAAGGGCCCAATTTGCTTGTGGGTAGTGAGGAAAGTGACTGAAAGACAGCAGAGAGCCCAGCAAATGGCACTGTTCCCTCTGGGACACCCCCCACCACCACCACCACCACATACAGTGCCATACTGCAGCGATGTGAGTTGCCCCACCCCAGCAAATAACTAAGGCTCTGCCCCTTACAACTAATAGGTGCAAGGAGACAAAAAAATATGGCCAAAATGAAAGAACAGATCAAGGCTCCAAATATAGAACTAAGCAATGAAGAGATAGCCAACCTATCAGATGCACAGTTCAAAACACTGGTAATCAGGATGCTCACAGAAATGGTTGAGCATGGTTGCAAGATAGAGGAAAAAGTGAAGGCTATGAAAAGTGAAATAAAGGAAAATATACAGGGAACCAACAGTGAAGGGAAGAAAATCAATGATTTGGAGCAGAAAGAAGAAATAAACATTCAACCAGAACAGAATGAAGAAACAAGAATTAAAAAAAATGAGGAGAGGTGTAGGAACCTCCAGGACAATTTTAAACATTCCAACATCTGAATCAAAGGGGTGCCTGAAGGAGAATAGGAAGAGCAAGAAACTGAAAAGTTATTTGAAAAACTAATGAAGGAGAACTTCTCCAATCTGGCTAAGGAAATAGACTTCCAGGAAGTTCAGGAAGCTCAGAGAATCCCAAAGAAGCTGGACCCAAGGAAGCACACATCAAGACACATCATATTTGCATTACCCAAGATTAAAGATAAGGAGAGAATCTTAAAAGCAGCAAGAGCAAAGGGGATAGTTACCTACAAAGGAGTTCCCATAAGACTATCAGCTGATTTCTCAAAAGAAAATTTGCAGGCAAGAAGGGGCTGGAAAGAAGTATTCAAAGTCATGAAAGGCAGGGACCTACACCCAAGATTCCCCTATCCAGCAAAGCTATCATTTAGAATGGAGGAACAGATAAAGTGCTTCCCAACAAGATAAAGTTAAGGAGTTCATCATCACCCAGCCCTTATTATATGAAATGTTAAAGGGACTTATTTGAGAAAAAGAAGATCAAAACTAAGAACGTAAAATGACAACAAACTCACAACTATCAACTGAACCTAAAACAAAACAAAAAAAAAACTAGGCAGTCAACTAGAATAGGAACAGAATCACAGAAATGGAAATTACATAGAGTGTTATCAGCGGGGAGGGCAGAGGAAAATGGAGGAAAAGGTACAGGGAATAAGAAGCATAAAAGGTAAGTACAAAATAGACAGGGGGAAGTTACGAATAGTATAGGAAATGGAGAAGCCAAAGAGTTTATATGTACATTCCATGGACATGAACTAAGGGGGAATGCTGGTGGGAGATGGGGTGGAGGGGAATAAAGGAGAGAAAAAAATTGAGAAAGAGAGAAAAAAACAACAAAAAAGAAAAAAGTCAACAATATAAATATTTCCATGGGTGAATAAGAAGATGTCACTCATTAGTGGTTTCCTTCTGCTTCTCATGACAAATAAAACTCTTCAGTAGAAAAAATAAAAACAAATAAAATTAAATTAAATCTTAAAAAAAAAAAAGAAAAATAGAGACTGGCCTATTCAGGAACAAAATTTAGCCCATGTATCCATAAATACAATCCCAACACAAAAAAATTAAAGTTAATTAGAAAAGGATCAGAAGTGAAAAGTGTTCTTAAAAGGAAGCACACAAAACAGAGCTCTCTTTTACACAATGGCAGGACTCACTCTTCTTTTTCTTCTTTGTGCCTCCCAGAGCTGAGTGCAGAGCATTCAGAAACCAAGACAAAAAGTCGACTCCATCCCCTGGAAAAGGAGAAAAGTACACGTCGAAGCTAGGAGGCAGTGTGATAACCCAAACCACATCCTGGTTGGCCTGACTCAATGTTCCAGCGTTCTTCTTGGGCCACGAGATCCCATCCACCCCCTAGGGATCCTCCTCTATATGGCCATTAAATGCTCAAGGTCAAGCTCTTAGTCTTCTGATCTTTAGTCTCTCCCAAGGGTCTTTGATCCAACCAGGACCTTGAATTACCAACTCTACTCCAAACATGCATCTCAACACCCACCAAAAGCCATTATTAACTTCCCCTGTAAGTCACTTCTCAGCCAGAACACCATTTCTAAACGTATCTGATGTTGTATCTTTACTTAGAAGCCTTCACTGACTCCCCATTATTGTCGAGATGTAATCCAAGCTCCTTATAGCGGCTTATAGACCCAGCAATCCAGTCCCTCCCTCCCAACCTCCACTCAGTTCTCATCATTCTCCCTTGGCATCCAAGAGTCCAGCTAATTGCAGTCTGCTGTCTGGGTCAGGTACCTTCAGTCCACAGTGTCAAAAAATATGAATGACTTGCTCATTACCTTGTTTGGTGATCTGAAAAGTCTTCTTGCTGCAAAGTACAACAGCCTGAAGCATCTCATGGGGAGAGACATGTGCCTTGAAATTTCGAGGGTTCCAGAGCTTTCTCATCAGCTCTCCAAAGCGCTGGACCAGCAAGAACATGATATCCCCTGGAGGACGCTTGATGTTCTTATAATTGTCTTCTTCCAGGAAGTAGTTCCGAAGAGGAGGAACATTAGACAGAGCCTAGAGTCAAACACCCTGATTAATCAAAAGCCCCTCTGCAAGGCTCCTGGGAGCCAAGCTCTTCCAACTAAAGTTCTTTGAACAGAGCTGTTCCTGCGACAGCCTTAAAAAGTGAGAAGTTAACACTCACATTTAGAACTCACGTTAAAGCAACATCTCTTTTCTTTTGTTTAATCTTTATTGTATTTTTTTCATTACCATTTAGTCCCCTTATACTCTCTTCGCCCAGCAACCACCACACTGTTGTCACATCCATGAGTCCTTTTTCCTTTTGGCTCAATCCCTCCACCCCTCACCTCCCCCACCACGCTGTCATGCAATATCTTTCACATGGAACTTCACCCAAGTCCAATTCTGCACACTTTGCTGATGTGAATATAACACGAGTTTTTTTAAAGTATATTTTATTGATTATGCTATTATAATTTTCCCAATTTTTTTCTCCCTTTTATCCCCCCTCCACCACCCCACCCTCCAACATTCACCCCTCCCTTAGTTTATGCCATGGATTGTACATATAAGTTCTTTGGCTTCTCTGTTTCCTACACTATTCTTAGTTGTTGTTTTTTTTTAAGTATTGGACTCCCAACTAGCTTATTTAATAATTTCCTTTTCCTCTAATTAAGCCTATGACTATGTTTGGATTTATAAAGAATTAAAGGCCCTGGCTGGTGTGGCTGAGTGGATTGAGTGCCAGCCTGTGAACCAAAGGGTTGCCAGTTCAATTCCCAGTCAGGGCACATGCCTGGGCTGCGTGAGAAGCAACCACACATTGATGTTTCTCTCCCTCTCTTTCTCTTTCCCTTCCCCTCTCTAAAAATAAATAAATAAAATCTTTTTTCAAAAAGAATTAAACGATAGAAACACAAATGCTCTTCATCATCTACTTGGCTGAGGCAGAGATAACTATCTGGAGACCAAAATTTCCCCACCTCTCAAACACACATTAAAATAATATTAAAATCATGTTAATAAAATTTGGTGTTCTCCCCAAATATGGTACCAAAAGATGGTAATAAAACCACACAAGTGTATATAAAAATGAATGCACTAGTATGATGGAAAATGGTCAAAAGGAATAAAAACAAATTTTAGCTCATTAAGCAAAAAGACGTACCAGCCATGTTAGTTCATTAAGGAATATATGCTCATTAGTGTGGGCTACAATATTGGGGGCAGGGGGTGGGGGGAGACCACAGAACAGACTCGAAATAAATGTAGTCTTCCCCCAGGTCCTTCCTGACAGTCCACGAGTCCTCACCAGCACTGGGCTTACTCGAAGCACGACTTTCCTCGGCAGAGTAACCCATTTAGAGAGGACAGAGCTCTGCTGAATACAATAAACCCAGAAGAAGCTGGGGAAGATAACTCAGGATACAGAAAGCACCATGACCTCAGAGGCAATGAGGAAAGCCCCTACAAGCTCAGCTTGGCTAAAGAAACAAGGACTTACTGCTTAGAAAGTAATTACTAAAAAAAAGAAAGCTGCTCTGAAAAGGAGAGAATATGGTAAGGTTTACCCTAATGCTGTTGTCCACGCTCTGGCTTCAGCAACAACACAGACAGTAGGTGCCCTCCCTCGGAGAGAGAGCATCCGGTCTCCATTCAGAGCACTTGGGCCATTCAATCCTTACTTTAATGGAAACATCATCGCAGAGGGTTTGTTCACCTACTTATTTTTATAAATAAAGAGAACTTCCTATGGAAACTAAAACCCATCACAAAATCAAGCTAACCACCCTGACCATGTTCAAATCCTCTCTGTCCATCGGGAACAGTCTTCACTAAGCTGTGAAAGAGTAAAAGGGACAGTCTGCAACCTCTGATCACCTAAGGATGTGATCTTTCCAGGCATGACACCAATGGCACACACCAAAACTAACATATTATTTTTTAATTTTTATACTGAATTCTTTATGCAAAAATACCATCAACAAAGTTTCAAAGCCAAAACAAGAACTATAGGGAACTGATCCATTTGGCGTGGCGAATGTAGCTCAGCTCTGTCTGAAAACAGGGAGGTGTGAGTCAGCACACAGGAAACAAGACCCATGGATCGGCTTTCCCGTGGGAAACCAGGCCTGCATTGTACCTAGGCTGCTTTGAGGCTTGCTCTTCCTAAAACTCCCTCACCCTGAGCTGAAGCAGCAAATGCTTGCTGCATATCTTTAAAGTAACTTCCTAAAGCCTGTGCTAATTCTCCCAAGGATGAAGTGTAACCAGACCAATCACTCTTATTGTTCCCTTGCGTTTGCAACATTTTTTCTTTGTTAATCTGTAAGAAGTAATCAGTAACATCCTTTCCTTTGTTACCTGTAAAAATCACCTAAAGCAAACCTGAGCATAATGAATGAGAACCTTCTTTGATGTATGCTATTAAAAAGCCAATAAAAGCCTGTCCAGGCAAGGGTCCAGGTGCTCGCTCTCTCAGAGAGTGGCTGTGCTGTCCCTTTTTCTCCACAGGATTTCTGTAGTCCATGTGAATTTGTTTGTCTCATCCACAACACACGGACCCTGATGAACAGAGTCCGTATCAAAGAACTAGAAGGAAATATCTGCAATATACACAATAGAAAAGGGCTAAAATAGTTATTAACACATTGCGTACCGCATAGAAATCCCTAAGACATACGCCAGGAACCACACGTTTTGGGGCAAACTGCACGTTATTTAAATCATCATAACTACAGATCATAATGTACTTTAGGTGTTGTTTTTCAATAATTATAACATTTTTATTTACAAAAACAATTGAACAACTAATTAAACAATTAAAGTTCCTAGTACTTTTTTAACGTATGGTACTGCGTAAAACATTTTCCTCTATGAAGAGGGACCAAACAAAATTTACATAAATATCTAGATTCGCTCCTTTTTCCATGGGTGGCACAAACTCTGCAGGCTCTCATAGGAAATTTTTTCTTTCCACTCACTGGAATACATGTAGGTTCATGCTGCTTCACATCACCTGACAACCTTCTGGGTGGATCTTTACGACGTGCTCTCCTTGCAGCCCCACGGGAAGGGCTAAACAGATTTGTCTCTGGTTCCAGAGAGCCTTCATTATTGTCATCTGTTATCCAGTCTCTTGCCACGGATAGCAGAAACTGTTTATACTTCATTTTTGCTTGTGGATTAAGGACATTGTACACTCTGAATGAATTGAAAAGTCCATAGTTTATAAGGTACAGCACTACTTTTTTTGTCCATGTCATCGTTTTCCTTAGAATGGAACAACACAAAAGGAATTGATCCGCACGGTCAACGCCTTTCATGTGGGCATTGTATTCCTTGGTGCAGGTAGGTTTTACAATATTCTCTCCCATTTTTCTATTTTTTTTCTTCCTGTTATCGAGACAGAAGTGTCATGTATCGTTGATCTCATGCGGACAACCGGCTTGTCTTTCCATGCTAGAAGAATATCACCTTTTCTGGAAAATATTATGTCACCTTTCTTCATTCTTGATGTTTTCATCTTCAAATTTGGCAGTAAACCTCTACTCTCCCTAATAGTCCCACAGACTCTAGTTTTGCTCTGTAGCAGCAATTCAGCAGTAGATGTAGCATTGTAATTATTATCCTGGGAAATATGGTGCCATAGGCCAAGATAGGGTCCAAGGACTGAAAGAACAGTTTCTTGCAATTTCTTTCCTTCACCAGTGTATATCTCCATATTGCAGATATAGCCGGTGTCACTCTCACACACCATCCAAACAAGTAAACCATATTTTGTTATTTTCGCTGGGTTGTACTTGCAAAATTTTAAACGTCCTCTCCATGGAATCATTCCCTCGTCCAAAGACAACTGTTGCTTTGGTTTGTATATTGTTCGAAATTTATGCAGGAAATAATCCAGCACAGGTTGGATCTTGAAAAGTCTCCCTGAGCGACTGTCCATTTTGGAGTTACCATTGAAATGCCAGAAAGTCCATATTTGCTCAAATCTATGGCGACTCATTGTCTGTGGAAATATAGGGGTACATATCAAAGGATCTGTTGACCAACAGTCTTTCAAGCTGTCTTTTCTTATTTGACCCATCAGAACAATTAGGCCAAGGAATTTCTTGATGCCCTTCTGTGTAACCGGAGACCACTTTAGTGTTCTAGATGGTGTTTTGCGTTTCATTGCTGTTTGATCATGATAGTTGGACAGCTCTTTGTACATCTGAAACAATTCATCACCAAAAAGGAGACTGATCACAGAGGGTACAGAGTCACACTGAGACGGAAATGTAGTGACCCCAGCATGACTTTCAAACATTTGTAAGCGTGGTGGTGTGTCAGTGTCGGAATCACTTGAAAGCACCGCCACCTTGTGCTTCCTTACAGGTCTAATAATTTCACCATCAGTAGAATCAGTAGAATTGTCTCCGGAATCGTCAAAACAGTCATCCGCATCTTCGATCTCACTAAGAATATCTGATAAATTATCATTAAATACTTCTGGAAGTGTATCAGTTTCGTTGGTTTCCTTCCTTTTTCTGAGAGGGGGCATTTCTAAAAGCACCAGGAACTTGAAGATGAAGACTATTCGAATTACCAAAATACAATGTAACTGCAATGCTTTATGGGTTCCTGCAATTATATAGTTTTTCATAGACTGACCTACATGGTTTCCACCAATGAGATCGGTTCATTCAATGTGGACAAGACAGTGTGTTGACATCTAAGGTCCATAACAGATGGCGCGCGAAACACGCGAAAACTCGTGAGCGGTACGCGATGTGTTAAAGCTCAGTAAAATGAACCATCAACAGAAAACTGACTGCATAAAACCCAATAATTCATGAAAAAATGTATTATCAACTTCAGAAGTGAATTTTTTTTAAAAAGGATACACCTATCAAAATGGAAAAAAAAATTCAGTGGTAACAGTGATAATGCAAAATAAAGAATACTCTTTTGTTTTGCTGGTGGATTTACAATTTGCTACAAACCCTCTATTGCCTAGATTCTAAGTCCTAGATGTATTAATACAAGAAGTGAAGATTAAAGAAACATAACAAAATGTAACATTGTCACATAAAGTGTAAGAGTAAAAGGATACTCATTGTAACAGTAATAATAGAAAAAAAAATAAGCCCTGGCTGACATAGCTCAGTGGATTGAGCCCGTGGGCCTACAAATCAGAGGGTCAGAGGGTCAGGCGGGTCAGGCAGAGGGTACGTGAGAGGCAACCACACATTGATATCTCTATCCCTCTCTTTCTCCTTCCCTCCCCCTCTCTCTAAAAATAAATAAAATCTTTTAAAAAGAAAAAAAATGAGACAAGTTAAATTTTATCTATCAATTGGGGAATAGCAAAATAAATCATATTTGCTACATGACAAAATATTATGCATGCAGTTCCTGGCCAGGTGGCTCAGTTGGCTGGTGAATCATCCTGATATGCCAAGGTTGAGGGTTTGATCCCGAGTCAGTGCACATATAGGAATCAACCAGGGAATGCATGGATAAGTGGAGCAACAAATCAATGTTTTTCTCTCTCTCTTTCATCAATAAAATATTTTTAATATGTATTGTGTGTGTCACATAAAGTGTAAGAAAGAGAAAATACATAAATATATACACACACACACATTTAAAAAACTTTTGGAGGTCTATATGCTGTAAACTCCCCCAGGACAGGGTACTAAGGAAAGAAAGAAATTAAGCTTTCACTGTATACTTTATACATCTTTCCCCCCCCATAATAAGTATTCAGGTTTATAATTTCTCATTCTATTTTACTTTTTTTTTTAATTCTTACTTGAGGATATGTTTTTATTGACTTTAGAGAGAAAGGGGAAGAAGGAGAGAGGCAGAGAGAGAGAAAAACATCGACTGGTTGCCTCCCAAACGTGCCGTGACCAGGGAGATCAAATCCACAAGCAAGGTATGTACCATGACCTGAGGTCAAACCCACAACCTTCTGTTGTATGAGACGATGCCCCAACCAACTGAGCCATCCGGCCAGGGCTCATGTTTATGATTTTTTTGGTAAAGTAGGATTATTGTTAATTTTCTTACTTATGCTTACCAATATTTTCTAATTTTTCTGAAATGTGCACATATCACTCATGTTAATTTTTATTTTTCTCATTTAATACTTTAAATAACAAAACTTAATTACAAATAGGACAACTTCTGCTTTTTGCCTTTCCCACTTCAGGGCTTAAGCACGCAGGCAGGACCGAGACATCTGACAGCTGGCACAACAAACATTTGCACCACCTGGCATGTATATTTCCTATCAGGTACTGCCAGGCCATACACAGGTTCTGTCTCCCATCCCCTGGTTGCTCCAGAGACCTTTAGCCCAGAGGTTGAGAAAGGGCTCACCATTTGGCAGCAGCGCCTTGAGCAGACATAGGAATGTTCTGCTTGGTGCAGAACAAATACTCAAGCAGAGTCCTCAATAAGACTGGGAGGTCTGGGGACTGTCTGACTGTCCTCTAGCAGAGGTAGTCATTTCTTGGCAGACCTCCACAGTGTTCCCTCACTATACCTTTCCCTCACTGTTCCCTTCTTGATCCTACCTGAAGGACAGCGTTGGCATAGTCGTTGGCCTTTATGTTATTCAGGCCCACAATACCTGGCAGGTAAGTGGTGCCATCATATGCTCGGGACAATTTGGCTTGCTTGTCCAAGTTTGCAATCTGCTGCTTTGTGAAAGTGGGCTTCAACACATACTGCAAAGCAAAAGAAAATTCTACGTTGTTTTAGGGCTGTCTAGTTCACAAGATATATTTGGGACAGCAATTTCTGCCAAAAACGAAAAACCCTTTGGTCATGAACATCTCACCTCACACCCAAAGAGCTCCTCACAATAGGTATAAAGACTGAGGTAACGTGGAGTAGGCCCTCTCCACATTACTAATCCAGAAGAGGATCACTGTGTTTAACCCAAAATTACTGAATCTCAGGTTTTTCCTCAAACCTCAGGTCCAGCCAACCTCCTGGTAAATCACTGCGGAAGCTGCAGGACACTCAAGTCTCCACAGGCAGCAGGCGTCTGGGTCTTAAGGGAGCCTTCACACAGAGCCAGCCCATGGACCCAGTGCAGAGCAGGAGGGCCTCCGCCCCACTGTGGGAGACCGAGGGACCTCACGACTCCCTAGGGTCAGAGGGGCAGGGTCAGACCCTTCCCAGCTGTAGAGCTCTGTGTGTCATGTCACAGGCTAGACAGAGGTGCCACTAACTCCCTTTGAAGCCCTGAGTTTATTTGTTTCTCCCCCTGTAAATAATGTCCATAATCAGTTAGTTTAACTTCAACTATTAATATCCCTATAAAAGTTATAAAAGTAGCATAAGTATAACAGTATTTCAAACACTCTAGGCACTGAGCTTTCCTTAAAAAACAGAGCTTTCAGGATAATGAATATGCAGCCACTTGCTGAAAAGGAAAATAATAATCAAAAGTTTCAACTTAACAAAGCCCAAGAGGACTTTCCACACTTTCCACTTAAGTACAGTGACTCTTGGCAGAGGTCACAAACAGGAACCAAGAGTGGGACGGGGTGGCCATTCTGGCAACAACATATCAAAAGTAGCTAGGAGTAGGAGTACAGCTCGGTGTCCACTGTCCTGTGCCAGGCCCAGTTCACATTCTTACTGCAAGTGTGAGAAAATAATTTATTTCATAAAAATGCTTTCACACCAATTCATAAGTAGCCATATTTTTTCAGTCCTAACCCTCAACATTAAAAGCAGAAATGACGGCTAGGTTGCAGACCAAAGGCCATAATTATGAATCCTGACCTCCTTCCTCAGTGTCCCTGGTTCCTCCCAAAGGGAAAGAAGCCTCTTCAAGACCAAGGGGTTGAGATTCTCCCCTGGGTGAGGCAGATCCCAGGATCCCTGGGATGGTTCTTGGGAGAACTGGTTCCAAGCCAGCCCTCTGGGACACGCACCGTGATATCCTCCAGCGAGGAATCAATGATCTCATAGTTGTCTGGAAGGCAGTAAAACTTGAGGGTGTGGAGGTTGAGGAAGACATGGTGGCTAAACTGCACACTGTGAATGTAGGCATGAGACTTCAAACCCCGGCCTGCAAGGAAGAATGAAAGGCTGTAGAGGAAAGGGCATATTCCAGAAAGGCACAGATCAAGTTCGATTTTTCCTTCCATTATTTTGTACTGGAACACGTTAATGTTAGCAAAAACAAAGTACTATGCCATTCATGACATCAATCTCGCACATGAACTTCTCTCATCACAAGAGTTAGCAAGAGAATAGCACAATCGTCATTTTATTCCCTCGATGGAGTTAAGACATTGGTTGGGGAAACTAATTTCCTATGTATGGATATGAAATATAAACATGTGTGTATGTATATATACATATACGAGTCGATTTCACGTATTATCAGAAATTAGGAATATCTATGTGTATATTATATACAACATATGCACACACATACACAGATATGCACACACACATGCTGTGACAGTCCATCACCACTCAGTCCTGATTTTCCAACCGCCCACATTCAGGACACTCCTGTGCCTAAGTACCTTGGTTCATCGCTGCCACTCCTTTCTAGAATATCTCTCCCTTAACTCATTCAAAACCTATAGGTCCTGCCAGTTCAAGTTCCACCTCCACCTCCTTCACGAATTCAACACAAACATTCCAGCTAATAATACTCTCTGTACTCATATATTTCAACTCCTATTGTCCTTATTTATATTCAGTGCCACACAGTCTAGCAGTAATCTTTACGGTCTTACTGAGTTTGCTGATGGTTATGTGTTAACCTTGACTATAAGATCCATGTAAGAGTAAGGAATGTAGTTCATATTTCTTCTGATTCCTCCATTATACTTTGTATATAACATGTGTTTGTTCTGCATGAATTGAAATATAACATGACAGGGGACCCAAAAAAACCCTGAATTACTTTCTGGAAGGCAGGTCCCTTGTAGTACAGGCTTTCCCCTCTAGGTGAGTCTTCTGGGAACCCATCCGTATCAGTGCACCAGCTGGCGTTATGAAAGGCTACAATGGGCACCAGCTGGCGTTATGAAAGGCTACAATGGGCTTCAGCGAATTTTTTTGAAGACTCTTTCAACACATTTGCCCATTTCATAATGGGCAATTTATGACCACACCTGCCCACACCTCTGAGTGTTCAGCACTTTTTGACCAAAAAAACAGAATAACCCCCGTGCCCAACCCTCCCTATTCACCTATCTCACTCCAAGAGACTTTTTTTGTTTCCCCAGATAAAAAAAAGTCCTCAAAGGGAAACATTTTGCCGCTGTGGAAGAGGTGAAACAAAAAACGGCAGAAGCACTAAAAGTCATCAAAATTAACAATTTCAAAAACTATTTGAGTAGTGGGAAAATGTCTCAATAGGTGTACTGCATCAAATGGGAAGTACTTTAAAGGTGACTGAAGTTTAAACATGTAAGAATAAGTACACAATTTTTTATAAATAAATTCTGGTTTGGGGGGGATTTTTCTCATGATAAATTACCAGAAATCAGAATGAAAAAGTCCTTAGAGCCTTAGAGCCAAAGGAGTCTCAGAAAAAGACATGAGCATGAAAAACACCAGAGACTCAAAGCCCAGAGCCTTTGAGACCCCCGACACAGTGTTGCACTTAACTCGTTCTCTCCCCACTTCATGTGCTTAGGCTCTGATCAATCAGAGAACCTCCTACTGAGTTTCTAAGAGTACCGAATTTCCTGGAATCAAAGATACGGATTAATCTTTAGATAGTACTCCTAACAGCAGCAGCTTAGTTTCTTTTAAAAAAATCTCTCTGGAGCAGACCTGTGGCTATTGCTGAAAATTTAGTAAAGTTATAATGCAAAAACATTTTTTATTTACCCTGAAAGTACTTGCCACACACCAGACAGGCATATGCATTGATATGCGAAAGGGAGATGGAACACAGTTTCTCAAAGTCAAAGTCCAGCACACTCCTAAGAACCAAAACAAAACAAAAGCAATTAATAGGGACGGATGTCTAGGACAGCACCCAAGTGAAGTAGCATTGGCTCGGTGTTCCACAATGTCCCTCAGCATCCTGCAGAGAATGGTCCGATAACCACATATAAATCACAGGGAACACTAACTATTCCTTACCTAGACATTTAATGCAGCACCTCCACCAAGCCCCAAAGTAGTGTCAAAGTATCCCCACCGGACACACAATGCCAGTGACCCTTCTTTTTACTATTCACAACCAGTTGAAAACATTCTACTGCAGTCACTTTCTCTGGAGGAAAAGCCACAGCAGGAGTAAAGTTAACAGGACCCCAGCAGAATTCCAAATTAAAAGACAAGTGGTAGAAGACATAAAAAGGTGAGTAAGCCTTTTTATAAAAGAAAAACTTATTTTTCCCTATAAAAATAAATGTGAAGCCTAAGGAGTATCGGGGAAATACCTACAAATAGATCTATCCGGTCAAGTGCGAAGTTAGGGTATACAAGTACTGGAAGGTAAGGGACAAAAAAACTTTACCTCCACTGGAGCCACAGATGGCAAAGGAATTTCTTCTCAAACATTAACTCTAATTAATTGTTAATGGTCCTGGTAAAGCTGCATAGTCCATTAAAGGAACCACTAACCACACTAGCTACTGGCATTTAAATTTAAAATAATTAAAGTTAAATTTAAAATTCAGTTCCTTAAGCCACATTTCAAATGCTCAACAGCTACAAACGGCTCGTGCCTACAACAACGGAGAGCCTCTAGAGTACGAACTGAAAAGCATCCTGAGACATCACCAGAAATCAGAAAAAAAAAAAAGTACAAGGATGAGGGAGCTACCTCAGCATCAGGATATATTTTTGTCTTTTTTTCTCTGCCAAATCCCGGGCACCTACAGTAGCATCTAACACATAGTGGCAGTCAATAAACAATATTTAAATTTGCCATTGTCATTGACAATATGTATCCTATTATTTCAAAGCAAGCCAAAAGCTCTTTATGGATATGCTCACCCTAAAACAACATGCCCTCTGACTCTTTGAATTGAAGAGCAAAGATTAATAAACATGGCAAGAAGCACAATTTTCTGGGCAGAAAACTTTAAAAAGGATAAAATTTTATAATGTGCTGTTGGATGTGCATTCCAAAGAACTTCCTGCATAGGCATCCTGGTCCTACAGACCTGTTAATGGTATCCAGGTACGGGCAGTGGCGGCTTCTCCGGTCCTCAGAATCCACGCGGCCATTCTTTGCTGAAAGGAAAATCACCACAGGCCGTGAACATTGGAAACCCATACTCAGGGTCAAATACCCAAACAGAAATAGAAAAAACTAATCAGGGTGAGCTCCCACACATGTGTCCTGGCAACACCCAAAAAAGCCCACTAATGGAACGAGCCACAAACTAAGACAACATATTTCAAACACATATAACCAACAAATGATTTGTTTGCAGATTACATAAAATCTGTTAAAGCAATAAAAAAAACAGACAATCCAATAGAAAATAAAAAATAAATTAAATTAAATTAAAACCAGTGGGAAAAAAAACAATAGTCAACCAATGAATGCATAAGTGGAACAACAAAACTGATGTTTCTTGCCCTGACCAGTGTGGCTCAGTTGGTTGGGCATCCTCCTGCAAAGCAAAAAGCTGCGGGATCCCTGGTCAGGGCACATGCCTAGGTTACAGGTACAGTCCCTGGTTGGGGCATGTACAAGAGGCAACCAATTGGTGTTTCTCTCTTAGGTGGATGTTTCTCTCCTTCTCTTTCTCCCTCCCTCCCTCCCCCATCTCCATTAATAAATAGTTTTTGAAAATCGATGTTTCTAACAGCAATAACTTTAAAAAAAAAAAATAGTATAATCACATACAGATAACCAGGACCAGATACAGAATTATAAAGTCTTGGAGAATGAGAAATACCTTCCCCCAAGCCCACCCCTAGCACGTAGCCTAGTAATACCCTTCACCTGCTCCTTCAGTAGGGTCCTAATAACTCATCAGGAAACAAGTATGCAGGAACATGACCAAATCAAGAGTTACAAGTTCAAAGAAGCAAAAGATATAATTGAGGTAACAGGGAAAGCTTCAGAAGTGGTGGAAACCTACTTCATGATTGGTAAGATATGGTCAAGTTGAAAATTCTACAGAAGCAGAATGAGTGCAGAGAAAAGGGGAGCAGTCATCGCGGGGGCGGGGGGGGGGGCAAGGGGAGGAACAGTGACACCGGCAGTTGTCAGAAAGACTCAAAGGTCAAGAGTTCCAAGACTATTTCCACCAACTTACAGAGACAAACACCTGAAACCCGCTCTCCCAAAACACAGTCACTCAGTCACAGTCAAGATCAGAATCCAGACTTTCAGAAGCCTCCCAACGCTGATCAACTTTAAATACTCTAATTCCAGAAATTACAACCACACTCAATCCTCAGATGTTTTGTAAAAACTGAAGGAGGTGACATCTGTAAAATAATTAGCACAATGCCTGGCCAGCGTTAGGCATTCGATAAAGGAAAGCTGCTGCTGCTGCTGTTAGAAACATTGTAACTATGGTTATTATTAAGACGTGTTATCCTCATTAAGACGCAGTCGAGAATCGAGTCGCGGACCCCAGTGAAGTGTGGAGTTCCCCCGGGGAGAAGTTGGAAGGAGAAAAAGAACTCAAGAGTAGAGCCCGAGCCCTGCCCGGCCCCGCGCACCTCGCACCTCCCGCTCAGGCTCGGAGTCTTCGTCCGCCTCGCGCTCTCGCTTCACCCGCACAGCCGGCACTGCAGGGGCCGGGGCCTCGCGCGCGCTCGCCGGCTCGACCTCCCGCTTCACGCGCACGGGGCTACCCCGGGTGATCGGCGCATCGGCCTCCCGCTCCCGATCTCGCTCACGCTTGACGCGACCCGAGCTGACCCGTGACTCGGATTCACGCTTCCCGCGGTTGGAACCACGAGACTCCCGCTTGGACCGGCCGGACATAGCCACTACCGGCAGAGTCGCCCTGCGCAGGGGCCAGGCACTGTGCAGCGCGCTCAAACAGCCAATCAGAAGCAGCGCTGTTATCCAGCCCAAAGTTCTCTACGAGTCGCCAATGGGGACAAATCACATCACAGGAAACTGGGAAGTAGTGCGCTTTTTGACACCTCTTTGTAGCTGCGCGCGCAGCTGAGAGCCATCTAGAGGCCTACTGCCACCTTACCCGAAATTTCCAGTTTAAAGTGGCTGGAACTTTTCACTCACTGCGAATTTCTGGATTAAAAAAAGCTCCTATTGGTCCCCAGATTTCAAGATACAGTGTGCCTCGAAACCAAAATTGAGGGCATCTCCGCGCTTCGGAGACCGACACCCTGCACAAGAGGACTAGGCGATATCCCCCAATCATCCCCTGCCTGCAGTAACCCTGAGTTTCTAATTAATTCCACATTTAGAGGATTAGTCTTGTTATCACACGATAGTGCAAACGGGAAACAGAGAGGACTTGCAGTGACGCTAATAAAGCTGAGGCTTCAGGGCCTGTGACTTTTACGACTCGGAACTTTCTTTGTATAGCTCTACTAAGATGTTTCAACATGCACTTTTTAAGTGTGCAATTGTCTCAAAACTACCAGATGGATATATATACTAAAACCAGCACCACTATCAAAACAATGAATCTACCCACCAGCCCCAAAAGTGTCTGCTTTGTCACTACAGGTTAGCTGGCATTTTCTAGTTTCATCTACACGTAAGCACAAGGCACGTCCTTTTCGACGCAGCCCCTTTCTCTCCGCCACATTTCTTTCGAGATTCATCCCCGTCCTGTCAACCGCGTGTTCTATTGGATTGATCAACGGTGTTCGGCTGTGTGTGCGCGTGCACCATAGAGTGTCCCAGTTCTAATCACAAATTCCTAATCTTGTCTTTTTGTTTGTTTGTTTGAAGGGGAACTCGAAAATGGCACACACTTAGACCCCTGAAAAGCCGCGGGTCCTCCCAGGGCTGGGCCGGGGCCGCAACAGGACGACAGCAAAGCTCCGGCGCTAGACCCGGGCGCCGCTGCAGGTCTTGCCAGAGCGCTCGCCTCCTCAAAAGCTCTCTTGAGGTGCTCTCCAGTCCCCATTTACAAATGAGGAAACTGAGGCACAGCGGGGTTCAGTAGTCAGCCGAGGCCACGCAGCTGGTGACAAAGCTTCACAGCACCCTACCCTAGAGAAAGGACGGGAAGGCTCCACAGCGAACGCTGAGGGGTGTCATGGGTGCTGAATCGTCTGATGTATCCGCAGTAGGCCTAAACCGTCCATTCCCAACGTACAGTTACACAGAAAAGACCCGCGCGTTCACCACCCACCCGCGCTGGGAACTCCGTGCGCGGTGCCGCTCGGCCCCGCGGCCCTGGCGGGCGGAAGGTCGGGGCGCTAGGCCGGAAGGCGAGCGAGGAGCTCCCCACCCCGCCCCCCCAGCTCTCCGGAAGGGAGGGCGGCCGTTGGGGTGACGGCTGCTCCGCGCGCAGCGCTCCAGATGGAAGCGGCACCGAATGCAGGGGCAGGTCTTTGTTGCAAGCCTGGCGGGCGACTGGACATGAGCCACGGCTTCGTGCACCACATCCGGCGGAATCAGCTCGCCCGGTACCGTCCCACCCCGTCGCCCTCCTCCCGCCCCTGCCTGGCCCGGCCCGGCCAGGCTGGCTGTCCCTGACTCCCGCTCGGCTCCCCTCAGGGACGACTACGACAAGAAGGTGAAGCAGGCGGCCAAGGAGAAGGCGAGGAGGCGGCACACGCCCGCGCCGACGAGGCCCCGCAAGCCGGACCTGCAGGTGTACCTCCCGCGACACCGAGGTGAGGCCGCCTGCCCTGCCTGCCTCCAAGCTCGCGCTTTTCTCCGGCCCCGGGCCCTCTGCCTCAACGCACTCCCGTTCTCTATATGGAAAAAAAGGGGGG
The DNA here is from genome assembly GCA_007922815.1 of Macrotus californicus. Lineage (NCBI taxonomy): Eukaryota > Metazoa > Chordata > Mammalia > Chiroptera > Phyllostomidae > Macrotus > Macrotus californicus. Next base: position 78,559 of record VMDR010001333.1, on the reverse strand, counting down.
GGGGGAAATATTTATTTCCCAAGGCTCAGTTCATTAAGTCTTTTCCCAGAACCTCCGCTTGAATGGCCCCCAAGCTCCGACCAGTCATTCTACCTGGAGAATAGGGAGGGCTCGTGGCCACCCAGTTAAACATCATTATTACAAGACATACTTGGGAGCCAACAGGAAGTTGTCTGCCAGTTTGCCCATCATACTGTATATTAGTATCCCCACTACCTAACAGAGAAAACTGGGCACAGATTTAGGCGACCAGACATAATTGTGGACTGAAGCCTCAAACTAGCAAAAGGCCTTTTTTCCCAGTTTCCCTGAGACCTCGAGATCAGAATAGTTAACATATGATGCCAGATTTGTTGAGCATTACTTAAAGTGTTGTTAGGCTTCTGTACATTGTCATATAGTTATCATAGGACCGCATAAGGTAGGAACTGTCGTGTCTGTTTCACAACCACGAAAACAGGCACAGATAGGTTAAGTGATTTGCCCAGAATCTCAGAGCTGGTAAATGACAGTCTGGACTTGAACCCAGGCTGAGCTCTATCCACCTCTCCACTACCTTCCAACCCTATTCACTAGACAAATGTATACTGTGTACCTGCTGTATGGCAGGTCTGTGCTGGCCCTGAAGCAGGGATACAAAGGTAGATAAAACTCCTGACTGGTACCACATTTCACATACAAACACTCATAAAAAGATTGGGACTTTTATCTCTGTGGTCAGGGCCTCCAGCAGCCTTCCCCTCTTCCCTCTCACTTTGGTTCATCCTTCCAGATGGCTCTACCCACCCAAGCAACCCAGACTGTGAAGAGTCCGGTGAAAGCAGCAGTAGTGGAGGCTCAGAGCCAGAGCCCTCTAGCCATCAGCTCTTCTGCTTAGAATATGAAGCGGACAGCGGAGAGGTCACATCAGTTATCGTGTATCAGGTACGCCTCGTGGAAACAGCTACAGCCTGAAGGTCCTAGGAACGGGTAGAAATCACTGCCCGTCCCCAAGCCACTGCTTTCATCAGGGTCAGAGGGAAGTGTCTGCTCCATATGGGAGCGTAGACTGCTGGGCAATGCTTTTGAGCACAACTTCCATCACACAGTGATCCTCAGCGGGCAGCAGGGAGGGCTCATGACTCTCAGTTGAGAATCACTGTTACAGGGGATACCTGGGAAATGACAGGCACTGGAAAGAAGTTATGAGTCAAATGGAGTTCTTTGAGAGTATTACCTAGGGACAGGGCAGGTCGCCTTTCCAGAAGAGGCCAGGCCCTGAGCTTCCCGACTCTTCCCCCACGTAGGACGATGATCCAGGAAGGGTGATTGAGGAGGTGTCAGCACACACGCCTCTGGATCCACCCATGCGAGAGGCCCTCAAGTTGCGCATCAAGGAGGAGATTGCAAAGCGCCAGAGCCGACACTGACCAGGCTGAAGGCATTCCCTCCAGGCTGGAGTCACTGCCCAGGGAGTTCACCCCTAGTTTGGGGGATGCCAGGACCAGTCTAGGCTGATCTCGAGATACACACACACAGACACCTCCCAGAGCTGCTAGAAAAGGAGGTTGTAGGGACTGTGCCTGACCAACTCCCACGTAGCCAGTCTTTCCTGTATTTTGGCCCATTTGATCAGCCTGATTTGGAACTTTTGAGAATTTTTGGCTAGTTTGGTGTTCTAAGAGCAGAGATTCCCAGGAGAGCCAAGGCTTGTGACAAGCCTTATGCCAACATGCTGCTTTCTCGCTGAGTTCATTATGCCCTGGGACACCTGGTCACTGCTGCTCCACCCAGCGCCATGAGCCATGTTTGTTATTTTATGGTTCCTTTCTACCGTGCATCTGCTCACTTTCATTCATGTTCTTCTAGATCTTTTTTTTCCTGTTTCTTTGTTCTTTCCTTCATCCTTTGGTCTCAGAGTCCATCAGTTCCACCCTGCCTTGCAGTGTGACTGTGCACCTCCAGCTGCTGAGGACTTAGGAGGTGTGAGGTCCTGGGGGTATACCTTTCTGACAAGCTCTTCCAGTAATGCTGATACCAATACAGGGAGAGGTGTTCATTTTTGAAGCTGACTTGCAAGCGTTTCTCCCTCCCCTTCCTTGGCTTTTTCAAGTTTGTTTTGCACCATCTAGATAAGGAGACTTAGGAGGATGATGCCAAAACTAAATTTCAAGAATTTCTTGCAGCAAATGCTACCTTAGTTAGGACTATAGAATTCTAGCTTTCAACCTCATCCCTAAAAGGGAATTATCAAAACATGCTTGAAACTGCCCCTCCAAATGTGATTTAACAGTCTTGAACTGTTAAAGAGAAATTCAGCAGCAATAATTGCCTGTTTGGAACCAGTTGCAAAGAAAAAAAAGGCACAATGCCCCAAAGATGTGAAATGAACATCTCTCATGCCTGCCCCATTCCTTCTCCTTTCCTGTCTTCCAAGAGTATATAATCTCCCAACAAATCCTGAGAATAAAGATCCCAGGAATATCAGTACTTTCACCTAAGTGAACAGTTTTCCTAATGCAGGTTTAAGCTAAGTTCTGAGAAATCCACAGGGCGTCTATTCTGTTCCCAGCCACTTAAGTTTTCCAGCACATTAGCCTAACTCAGTGACTTGAAATTGGGGGTAATGTGAGCTCACGAGCACTGAGACTTCTTGAAACCAAAGTTCCCCTGCCCCAGGGGTTTCTCTACATCAGGGTCTCAAGATCAGTCTAGCTGGTCCATGTCAGCAGCTTTTCTCTTAGAGGACACCTGAGGGCACTCTTAAAGCACATTATTAAAATGCTGCTAGCCACAGCTTGCAGTGACAGAGGAATGCCGGAAGGTGAGTGAGGTGGATAAGTTAAAAGGACCTGGTTGTGAAGGGATCAGAGTGCTCCTGAGTCAAAGAGCTGGCCCAAGGTTAAAGGCCTTAACCTTGCCAGTCCTGAGCACAGTTCTGCTTTTAAAGGAGAAAGTCTACCCTCTTATTTATTCAGCTGGACTCCAAGTGCCTTTTGACTTACAATGTTAACTACCCTCCAGAGCTTCCTGGGTCAAGGAGGCTGTGCCATCATCCCAATCTCCCTGAAGCTCAGAGAACCAGTTATTTTAGTCTTCCAGCTCTTCAACTGATTTTCTGACTTGGACATAGAATCTCATTGGAACTCTTGGGCTTCCCAATCTGGAAATACCTTTGGGGTCCATCTTCTCACAGCTGAATGGCCTGCTTCCTGGATTTTTTATAGAAATTTAGAAACAAGACCAGAAGAAGAGATTGGGCATAGCACCTGAAAATTTAGCCTCTGTTCCTGTTTTGTGAGAAGGGAAGCGTGTACCTACTGTCTTTATGTGTTTGTCATGTAATCCTTACACACTCAGGTAAGAAACTGATGGGAACTGCTTGCGTGTAAATTTTTTCTTGAAGCACTTTGCCTATCAAGTGCATACAGAATATTTTCCATTCAAGAAAACATTCTAATTTTTAGCAAATTTATGCAGTATGACTCTATAAATCACTAAGCCTGCTACTTACTAAGGTTGTCCTTCAGAGAAGTATTATTGGTGATGAGCCTGCCATTGCTCCAGGCGTGCCTGAAATGCTTCTCTGGTGATGGCCCTCAGCCATTAGACAGCCTTCTAGCACAGGCTCATTGGTTATTGCCACCCATTACCTGGGGCCCAGTTTATTCACCAGGCTTGCCTCCAGACATCTTTCAGCTGTTTTCAAAATCGGTGCTTTGCCATCAAGGGGAATGCTCAGAGCATTTTCCACACGCTCTAGCTATTCCCAAAAGGGACTGTCCAGTGCTGTGTGGTGCAGTGGCAACAGTGTTGGACTACCTGGAGCTTTCCAGCAGGCTGCTTCAGATTCAACACCCACTAACTAGATGCATTCTTGGCTATCTAAAAACAAAAAGTCTGGTAGCCTGATAGGTATCTTATGTAAGTGTTCCTTCACTTACTGAGGGTAAGCCTTGGATTTTAAGGTTTTGTGTTTCCTGGGCCACAGCGGGTGATACAGAAGGAAGCTGGGGTCTGCAGGGGTTTGGGCTGTGCAAAAATAAACACTGAAGCTTGAGTTCTAGCCAGTTGGCAAGCACGGAAATCTTTGACGAACGAAAAGCAAGAAAAGAATGTAAAGCTTTTTGTATTGAGTAAGAGAGTAAGAGCCTGTGGAGGCTGGCCAGATAGCAGGGCCAGCATGGGCAATAACAAATGCTCCTGTGGAAGAGCCTCTGAAAGGGACATTCCATCTCCATGGTCTACCCTAAGGGGCACTGCCAACCAGAGGTTAGCCTAGGGTAGTGGGTATTCAACTTGCTGTGCATTTGATGGGATCTGTAGATGGTTGGGTAGCAGATCCCAACTGGTTCACAAATATAAATGAAGCCTTTATATATAGAAAGAGAAATAAGGACAGATTATTTTCCTACCTCCGAGCCTTTTGGGAGAATCAGTGGAATGTTGAAAATTATTTGAAACATTTTAATCTCCCTCCTAGAATTCCTCTCCCTGAGGAATTAGATGGCTAAGAAGCAATAAGGCCCTGACCGGTGTGGTTCAGTTGGTTGGGCACCATCCCACAAAGCAAAAGGTCACCGGTTCAATTCCCGATCAGGGCACATGCCTGGGTTACGGGTTCAGTCCTTAGTTGGGGTGTGTACAAGAGGCAACCAAGTGACGGTTCTCTCCCTCTCTCTCTTCTGTCCCCTCTCTCTAAAAATACATAAGTAAAATCTTCTTTAAAAAAGAAGCCATAGGCACCCACCCCAAATTTCCTCAGTAATTGGAGTGATACTAGAAGTGAAAACCTGAGTGAATAGTTCCCCTGCCTTCTCAGAGCCACCAGAATGGCAGACTGGTTGCCCTGGTTATGTTGTGATGTTAAATGTATAAAAAGCCATACAGTTTTCTGTTTTCTCATCTCAATGTTTCTGCTTTGTGGGTGAATAAAGTGACGTATGCAAATAATTTGAAAATACTGGAAGGAAGGTACTTTTCAAAGACAGTATTCTTTTTAAACAATAAACATTATTTTTACAGCACTGTTTTTGCCAAGAGTTGTGAAATCACTTATATATGTAAGGAAGGTGAAGGTTAAATGCCTGCCTCTGATGTCATTCAGCACCACAGAATCAGCATTTGAAATCTTATCTCTTGCTTTAGCCTATTTTAAGAACTGCTCTGGTGGGAACATAACATCTAGACTCATGTGGCTTTAGAGCTGGGACTTTTAAAGACGTCTAGTCCTACTTCTTGTCTGATACACGACTCCCCCCTTACCAACTACACATGAAGAGCCTTTCAGTCCTAGGGAGCTCTGTTTTGGGAGTAATTCTATTTTAAGGACTACTCATAATGTCCTATTAAGCCAAAAATCTTCCTTCTTGTCACAGCCGTACAGTGCTTGTCTACCCACTTTATGTTAAAACAGCCAGTTTAGAATCTGCCTAGTCCTCTCAGTCCAACCCCATGATAAAGGTTGGACAGGAACACAAATCCAGATCAATAAGAAACAGTAAGTGTTGATTAAGAATGGCAAAGCTGCTAATGAAGTAGGAAATGGTGAGGGTTCATAGCACCACTGGGCAGATGAGGAAACGGGCCTGTGCCAACAGAAACACACCTGGGCAAGAAGATGGAACTTCTCTTTGAATTGGAAAGAGGGACCCCTCTGTCCTGGGGCACCGAGGACAGCCAGCAGTAGCTGGACAGAATTTTACACCCCACTGGTCCGTTCAGCCTGATCATCCTGTAATCACTGTACAGCCATGCTTCGACTACTTGTCCTGATTCCATTTGTAACAGGTCTCTCCAACAGGATTCCTCTTTGCATTTTTAACTGCCACTGGATGGAAAAAGCTTTCTTTTTTCTAGCCATTGTCCAGCTTTGCTTCATGTCCCTCACAGTACTGGGCAGTTTCACCTTTGCCTCACCAGTGCTGTGGAACTCCACAACTCCCAGCCCCCTGGCAGTTTGGGCCCATGCTCTTAAGATAATGATTTGTTGGCGCCAGTGTTGTCTCACAAAAGCTCCCAACAGATGCTGGGCTTCCTTTTAGAGTTCGAGGCACCCTTCTGGTATGTTCAAAGTATTTTGCCCTTTTAACTAGGAAAAGAACCAGGAAGGCACTCTTGCCCAGTAGGTTTTGGTGAAGCTGATAGGTAATTTACTTCCACAATATCCTGCTGCTTTTTCTTAAATTGCTCTGGGTCTCCCACCTTCCTCTGCTGCATACCAATACCTGGCCATGTGTGACTACTTAGAATGGGTATCCATTGGTCTCTGCCGCCGTGTTTCAAGTTAAGTGTTGAGCAGTCGCGTAACATATTTTGGACACTGACTTCTGGACAGTAGTACTATGTGTACTTGTACCCTTGAAAATGTATCCGGTGAAAGCAGCATCCCCCAGAATTTGCTGCGACCGTGGAAGCATTAAGTCAAATCATGAGCGCTTGAGCTCTTAAGGAAGGGCTAAGGCTTCTCTGCGGGACACCTAGCCTGGGACACAGGCAGGCACGGGGCGCCACGATGAGGGAGATGACCCAGAGTCTCAACTGTCGGCCCTTCCCTGCAGCGGAATGTGCCCAGCGGCGGAGGGAGGCTACCTCCAGCCACGTGCACGGTGACGATCACAGGTGGAGCTGGAAGGTGCTGCACCCCCCGCTTCCCGCCTCCCGAAGCTTCCACCGCAGGAACGGGAAACTGGGACTATCCTCTGGGCATCTAGGAGTCACAGCCGCCGCCGGAGTCCTCGTGCCCGGGTCCCCGAGGCTGGACAGCAAGTCCGAAGCACCGGGTCTCTTCGCTGGGGCTCCGGATTTGTAGTCCTGAGCAGAGCGCGGGGCCCGCGGGGCACGGACTCCAGGTCCCGGCGGGCGGCGCGGCGCCACGGCGCCGCGCGGCCTAGGGTGGGGGCGTGGCCGCCGGCCCTTTAAACCTGCAGGGCCGCTTTGAGGGCCGCAGCCCCGGACGGCGCCACGCAGGGACTGAGTAGTGCGCGGCAGCCGCAGGGCGCTCTGGGGAGGTGCGTACTGGGCCCCCTACTTCTCAGGACTCCCAAGGATCACCGAAGAAGGCTCGTTCCCCGGGTCCGGAGACTCGCTGGCCACGGGCTCCAGGCGCCCACGCGGGCCGGGGCCGGGCCGGGCTTCCCACTTGAGCCCGCCCTACCCCGGGGTGCGGTAGTCTCGTGGTTGCCTGCGTGTGGCCGCCCCTCTACCGGGCCTGGACCCCCTCCAAGCTTTCTTTGGCTTGGCCCTTAGACCGTCCTAACTGTAGCATGGCTTCCAGCCCAGCTACCTCAGGCAAGGGAGGGTGACTACTACCTGTGCAGATGTTATGGCGCCGCCTGAGTCTCTGAGCAAGCCGGTGGCTTTTGGGTGGGACGCAGAGGCCCTGGTGGGTGCCAGAAGTGACCACATTCTGGTGTGAGCTGAGCCCAAAGTGTGGGCACTCCCAGCTCCAGTGGGTGCCCCAAATCAGGTGATGCCCTAACACCCCCACCCCTTGCTGGCTTTAGCCACTCACTGGACCCTGGACTTTGACCCCTCTCTCTCCACCAGGCTGGGGCAGTTGATGATTTTGGAGAAGTATCTTAAGGTAGCTGGTCCTGCCCCCTCCTCCCCACCTACCTCTTGTCATCCCTCCCACACCACTACCATCCTGGCTTCCCCCCCTCATGACCGCCTGGATCCTCCTTCCTGTCAGCTTGTCAGCATTCTCCATCACTGGCCTATGGACTGTGTAAGTAAAGAGGGGGAGGGGGAAGACAGCAAAGGAACAAAATGGGCCCAGGCTGAGGAGGGACAGGACCTAACCAGGAGCTTGATGGCACACACAAAGTCCCTTGTCCTGTTGCAGGCTCCAGGGTGATACCCAGGGTCACTCTGTCTCCAAAGCCTGGCCTGGTGCCTGGGCACACAGTCAGTCCCTTGGGACAAGCTGGCACCACTGCTGTCCAGCAAGGTGGTCCCAACAGACCTACTGCTAGTCAGAGCAACTTCCAGAGATCCTCTAGTTTGTGACCATTGCTGTGGGTTCTAGTGTGGCATCAGGCCTCAGGGCCACCCCAACTTGAATCCCTAGCTAGGACAATGAGGCTGAATGGAGCCAGAACCAAGGGAAAAGACAATGGTCAGTGGGGGAAGGCTGGGGCTTGGCTGGGAGGGTCGTTGGGTGACAGTTTTGCTCCCACAGGTATGCCATGGCCGTGATGAACCGCCACGTGTGCCCTGTGGAGAACTGGTATGGCGCACTCTGCAGACAGCTTCACTCTAAAGCTCCCTTCATCTCTGTTCCCTCTTGGGCCGGGGCTGCTGCGAGCCAGACGGAGACCCTGGGCCTCACTGCTCTTCTTTGACATTGGCGCGCCTGCCCCTCCCCAGGCATGGCTTCATGCCCACTTACCTGCTTCCCACCATCCCTTCGCCCCTTTGGCTTCTGTCTCAGGCAGGCCCTGGGAAGTGGGCTCTCCTGCTCCCTGATAAGGGAGTAGGTCTGGGAGGATGGTCTCTGAAGTAAAGGCCGAGGGGTTAGGGGAACCCGTTTCCCCCAATCTACTCTGTCCTGCCTTCCAGGTCCTACAACGAGTCCTGCTCTCATGACCCCACTGAGCAAGGGGGTCCCAAGACCTGCTGCACCCTGGATGATGTCCCCCTCATCAGGTAAGACCTGGAAACTGGGCAGATGAGAGAGATCCAAAGCACTGATAGACTCCCAGCCAAGCCCCTCATCAAGCAAAGGCCTGTCCCAAAGGGTCTCACAGGAATAATAATTATATTAAGAGCACTTAATAACAGTGCTTCATGACAGCTACTGTGTGCCAGGCACTGTGCCGAACGCTTTACGTGAATAACGCCATTTAATTCTCTCAGCACTGAGGCAGCTATTTGCACTATTTTGTAGGCAAGGAAACTGAAACTGAGGTATGTCATCCATTTAGGTCACACAGCTGTTAAGTAGAGACACCTAGATTTAAGCTCAAGCCCTCTGCCCAGCCCAAGATCTGGCTCAAGGACAGCCAGACAAGCTACAGACCTCAACAGTCTTGGAGAGTCCAAGGAGTCTCGGAGTCTGCCCAGCAATCCTGGGCACTTCCTAACCTGTCGCACACGAGCTCTGCTTTATTTGGAGGGGAGGGAGTGCCAGCTTGGGACCAGCTTGTGAGAGACACTGGTCCTTCTCATAAATCAATGGCTTCAGTCAAGCACAGAGAAGGCAAGTGGGCCAGAAGGGGGACCCTCTGGCGCTCCTGTCCCTCTCTCATTTTGTCCTTGCCCCCCTTCCCTCAGCAAGTGCGGCACATATCCCCCAGAGAGTTGCCTCTTCAGCCTCATTGGCAACGTGGGTGCTTTCATGGGTGAGTTGTGCCCTTAGCCCCCCCAGCCAGCCCAGTCCAGCCCATCCCTCCACACCCTCCCCACAGGAAGGGCCCAGGAAGTCCTTGCTCAACACAGCCCACCCAACCAAGGGCTAAAGCAAGAGGGGCCACTTCTATTCCTGTTCCATGAAAGCCAGAGGCTGACTGCCACACAGCCATCCTGCTGGCTGGAACCTGAGGAAACCCAGTTCACTGCCCACCCGTCTATTCCCTTGTGACTCTCAGAGTGTCTGAAGGGGTGAGAGCTAGCTGGCTCCACCCATGCTCTTCTTCCGCAGTGGCCCTGCTCTGCCTCCTGCTCTACGGGCAGCTCCTAGAGCAGAGTCGGCATTCCTGGATTAACACCACAACACTCATCACAGGCTGCACCAATGCCGCTGGCCTCGTGGTGGTCGGAAACTTTCAGGTAAATCCACCTATCCACCTCTTGAACTTCCCCTAAGAGGGTATGGCTGTCTGCAGGGACCCTCAGTCTCCTGGGGGTTGACCCAAGATGCAGGGGCAGCCCCTCAGGGTTGGGGGTGAGGGAAGGAAGGCCTAGGAGAAAAGGGAGGAAGACAGGAGAGATATGAAGGGAACAGAGGAGCAGGGCTGCTTCACTGATGAGCCTTCTCTCTGGGCCTAGGTGGATCATGCTAAGTCTCTGCATTACATCGGAGCTGGTGTGGCCTTCCCGGCTGGGTTGCTGTTTGTCTGCCTGCACTGTGTCCTCTCCTACCATGGGGCCACCGCCCCCCAGGACCTGGCTATGGCCTACCTGAGGATTGTGCTGGCAGCCATCGCCTTTGTCGTCCTGATCCTCAGTATCCTTCCAAGATAGGACAGCCAGGAACTCATCCTCTAGCCCAGCCCTTCTCTCACCCAAGATGAGTGGGGGACAGTGGCGCACCTTCCAGATAACACTGCCCAGTGTGGTCTTCCACTCCCTTTCCTGAGATGTCAGGCCTAGTCTTTGCCCCAGCACAGTTATATATCCAGGAAGGCAGGTGTTGCCAGTCTTTCACACATTCTACTGGACCTTTCCTTAGCCCCATTTCAGGTGGTGTCTTCTTCATCCATGAGAGTTCTCAGCTGCAGCACGGGGCAGCCCTGTGCGAGTGGGTTTTTGTCATCGACATCCTCATTTTCTATGGCACCTTCTGCTACGAGTTTGGGACAGTCTCCTCAGAGACACTGGTGGCTGCACTGCAGCCTGCTGGCCGGGCCTGCAAGTCCTCCGGGAGCACTAGCACCTCCACTCACCTCAACTGTGCCCCTGAGAGCATAGCCATGATCTGAGGTCTGGGGAGGGTGGCTGGCCCAGCCTCCACTACTCCCCCCCCTAAGTCTTTGCATTTATTTTGTACCAAAAACAATTCTGAGAAAGTATTCTGTTGGGATATAGGCTTCCTTGCTACTGGACAAGGGGCCATCCCACACCCACCTGTGCCATAGAGGAGCAGGCCCTGGCAGCTGCCTGAGCTGTGCATGACCCGCTCCCCACTGTTTTTATGTTTAAAGGTCACATATCCTCAGTCACCCAGCCAACCCTTCAGGTGCCTTCTATTCCCCAGTGCTGAGGCCAGACCACTGGGGTTTCCTGCTGCAGGAATTGGGGGCTGGGAACAGCAAGGATAGGAGTGCTGGGGGGAGGGAGCACTTAGTCTGTGGGAAGGCCCACTTTTGGGCCCTGCAATTCTTCACTCTGCCCCTTACTTTTTTTTAGGGCAAATAACACAGCAGAACCATGTGGGTATTTTAGTACTTTTATATATATATATTAAAAGAATTCTAATTTGCATGTTTGTACTCTGTTCTGGAGAGTCAGAGGGCCTGATTCAGGTCCGCTTTCTGTAAGAGTGGGAGGAAGCCCGTGCCCCTAGGAAGAGTCCTGAGTGCCCAGTACTCTTCAAGAGCAGGGCTGCCAGAAACAAGGGATGACAGGTGCTGGCCAAATACCCCTCAAGAGTTTGAAGCCCTTTTTGGGCTATTAAGCAGTTTAAAGAACTGACTGATCTGATCATTCCACACTTCCCCCACTTAAAGTCTGGTTTGAAGTTTGATTCCTTAGTATAAGGGGGTGAGGGTGCAGAGGGTTGTATAAAGAGCAGCTTTAAAAATGTTAGAAGCAAGAAGAAAGTGCGGGGGATTTCAAGGTTGACTAAAAATTACAGAGGGAGAGGGATGCTTCTTTAAACGTATCCTGGGTGCCAGACCATGACACACTTTGCTTCCAGCCACGAACACATAGGCCCAAGCCCCAGCTGGTCCAGTGGCTAGGTTCTTGGCCTGTGCTCCACCGCCCTCAGGCCAGCAGGGAAGGAGGTGTATTCTAGTGTCTTCTGCAATCCAAGCCCACCTTCCCCAATAGCAGTAGGGCCCTCGTGAAGGGTGCAGAACCCCTCCCCAGGCCTGTGAGCAATGCAGTCGCAGGGTAGGTAAAGAAACCTTTAATGAGGGTTCAGGGTGCAAGAGGATGATGTGGAGGACCGCTGCTCAGCCCCAGCCGCCTCATGTGTACATGGCTCCATGCAGGTTCTCCAGTCGGTGCTTCTGCTGCTGCTTGCGAGCCTGAAGGAAAGGCAGGGGCCATATCTGAGGGCTTGTAGGTGAAGGGATGGGCAGCCATGATGGAACTAGCTCTCACTGTTTTCAGGCCCCTGACATGAGACATCCCTCACCAAAGTCACAGGGAACACAGCTGGAGCCAGGCATGCAGAGGTGGGAGATCAAGAACAGCCTGAGGGAGCCCTATTTCCACCCCCTCCACTTACCACCAGCTCCTACCTTATCTCGTCTGTGCTCCTCATAAGTGTCGTCATCAGTGGGGAGCTCGTGGCGGCACAGGGGGCAGGAATTTGTCTGGGTAGGACAAGGGTAAAACAGGTAAAACAGTGTTTCAGCCCAGGTCTGACCTTTAGAAGCTAATATCCATCCCCTGCTCCCAGTTCCCACCCTGACCCTTCTTCCTTCTCTGAGTCCCCAGTAGTTCATAAAAAGAAAGGGGATTGAAAACTGGGCAGAGTGAGGGTTGGGAGAAAGAAAGCAGTACCTTGTTCAGCCAGGGCAGAATGCAGTTGGAATGGAAGAAGTGATGGCAAGGCATCTCAATGGCAGTCTCCTCCTCCTCAAATTCCAAAAGACACACGGGGCACTTGAGCTCTTTAGGAGGGAGTGCTGATCAGGACATCTGCTACAGGCCCCACCTCCCAGCTCCCACTCCTAAAGGACATTTGCCCCATCCTGGCCTAGAAAACTGAAGGGCCAGTCCACAATCTGGCTTGAGTGACTGTGGGGGAAGGCGTCTGGCGGACCTGCCCCAAAGAGCAGAAACTGTTCTCACCACACTGAGAGCCCCTGATGACTGTCCTGGGGAGGTTCTCAACCACGGTCTTGGCAGCAGGTGGAGGCAGGTGGTGATCCCAATCTACTACCAATCCCAAGCCTTCAAAGTCCATACTATTGAAAAGTGACCTGGGAAGAAAGACAAGAGGTCAGAATAAAAAAAAAAAAACTACACTTCCTCTTTGCCTCCACAATGCACTCAGCATCAATAGGTAAATACCTTGTCCAGCTAGTAGTAATAATTTAGATACCCCAGTCGGCAGTGCTCACTAGATTAAAAGCAGAGTGAGAAATGGTTTACAGCTACTATCAGACAACCTCAGGCACGCAGGCTGTTTATTCTCACTTCACATTTGAGGCAACAGGCTCAGAGAAGTTACTCAGGCCACCCAGGAATGACCTGGTAAAGCCAGATTCCATGTGGCAGTGTCGGCGTGCCTGGTGTTCCTAACCAATGTATCTACTCACACCTACACGGCCCCTACCCCGCCCCCATGGCTCTCCTCCGGCACCTCCTAGAGCCCGCAGCCCTCCCGTCACCGACTTCTCCTACTCCATCCAGTCTTTCCCAGAATCTCCTTAACCGGGAGGCCCAAGGACGTTTCAAATTATCGACTTCCCTCAAATCTGGCCTCCAAACTAACTCTCCAGATCATTCATCCGTGCTCCCCAGAATCTGCTACCCCTGATAATCCGTTTTCTCCAGCCAGCCTCAACCCAGAAACCTGCTGCCTGGCCCCACCTCCCAGCCTCGCCCATCCACCTCGCGAGCTCCAGCAGCATGTTGGTTCGGGCCTCCTGCTCCGGGTCTGTGGGCTCGCAGTCGTGTTCATCAAAGTAGGACGCCATGGCAGCCCAGCTGTCTGACACAGCAGCCCTCGGACCCTGAGGGCTACGTTTTCGCAGTACTGGCCAATAAACTGGCGAGGTGAGAGAAGATGACCAATCATAGCATCCGAAAGGCGGACATGGTGGTTCATTAGGCGCACAGAGAGCGGAAGTATTAATTTTCTCATCTCTTATTGGCTCAAATAAGTCAGGTGACCAAAGGCAAAGGCCAATGACAGGGGCCGGGGCTGAATACAAAACTTTTATTTTGAGTCTGAGGCTAGGGTGGATAGGTAGGTGGGAGTGACGTGTAGACCGCGCCCACAGCGTCCTGAAAAGCTAAGTGGGCTGTAGGGGTCTTCAGCCAGTTCTGTGGCTCAGAGTACCTCAGCGTGCAGATGCTGAAGGTCTCTCAGAGAGGAGACGCTGGCCCGGGGCTCAGGGGTCTAAGAGACCAGGTGAAGAGCCCGGAGTCAGGGCGCTTCCCGCTGCTCTGCCCCAGGACCCACCGGGCATTAATGAACCCCTGAGTTCTAGTTGGTTCAGGAGTTGGCCCTTGATTCCTCTTCAAACCGACACCCCCCGCCCAAACCCAAAACTTTCCGCTCATTTCTTTTGTTTTAGGCACAAAAGTAAAGGGTGGGTGGCAAACCGCACCAACCAATAGAGGGATCCCTGCTGGGGGACCTGGGGCCTTACCAGCTCGTGAGACTATCAGTATGATCTTTAAGCCCTTTGCTTAACTTCTCCGCTAGCTCCGGGAGTGGCTTGAATTAAATAAGTAGTTTGCATCCCTGGCTACCCATGAATCTCCTGGAGGAGAGGTTGCAGCTTCAGGGGGCGAAAATAGTCTGATACTTAACATTCAAAGATTCTGATTTAACTGATCTAGGCCTGGGTGTGGTATTTTTAGAAGTTCTACGTGTGACTCTAACATGAGGCAGAGTTGAGCACTAAATGATTTGGATGATAGCCACCATTTATTTGGCATCTAGAACCTTCTCTGATGGGTGGATATTTTACACACAGGATAAATAATCCTCACGATTGTCCTGGGAGCTACGTGTCATTATCTCTTTTTACACACATAAAATCCAGGTGAGGGAGGTGGCTTGCCCAAATTCACATGGTATCTAAGTGAAGGCCGAATGCTCTCCTCCATCTTTCCCAGGGAAAGGAAGATGATAGTGAGCCTAGTGGAAGAGTTTCAGGTCAGGGGTCAGCCCAGAATGAGTCTGCCTTGGACCAGCCTGTAACTTGTGGGTTCTTGACTTTGTGCAGGAAAGATTTCACAACACGACTCCAGTTGATTCTCGAGAGTATGTTTATTAAAGCAGGGGACAGAGAAACAAGGAAGGGCTTAGGATAGAAGAAGCAACAGGAGAGAGCCTAGGAAGGGCTGCTTTGGCTCCCTAAAAACATTATGGGAAAGAAGTGAGCCAAGGCACGGGTTTTTTTAGCTCACTGGAGAGTCAGAGAAAAGGGGGACCTTGGGGACAGGTTCAGGGGGATTAGCTTGAGACAAGCTGCTGCTGCCCATTGTTCCCCTGGTTGCAGGTCTCATGGGGGTCCCTTAGAGTTCAGGAGATGGGGGGAAAGAAGGGAAAGTGTGTGCTGGATCCTTCGTCTTAAGGGTTTTAAAGGCTGGGAGTTTAGGGAAAATCTTAGGGAAGGATCTCAATAGAATATTCATCAGGTTTTCCAGGTGGGCCCTTTCAAGGTCACAGTCTCTATTAATTGGGCCAGGAGTCATTAGTCATAGAAACTGATCCTGACCTGCCACCTAGTGTTGCTGTTTTTCTGGGCCTGGCACTGCAATGCTGCTGAGGCCTAGATGTTTCTCTAGGGAGGAAAGGTCAGGGGGGTCTAAATTGCATGGCCAGCGATATGCCAAGGGAAGAAAGGTCACCCTGGGGGTGAGGTCTGGCACCAGTTTTGCCCATTGCTAGGCACTTGAGGCTTTCCAACCTGGTGACCTTCTGTATCTGGCTGTAAATTGCTCAGTCAGTTTGTTCAGCTGTCTGTCTCAGTTTCCCCATTCCACTTGCCAAGGAATTTTCCTAGCTTCTCACTATTCTGCCTCTGAAATCACAAGTTCTGTGAGGGATCCACGCAGCTCCTGGGTTTTCTCTTGTTTCTCTTTCGACAGCCCTCTCTCTACCTAATAAGGAACTTATCTTCCATCTTTGACCCTGAATTCACTTTCCCACTCCCACTGGAGCTGGAAATGCAGTTAAGTAGCCCAAGGCATGTGCTACCGTGTTTCCGCGGTTTTGAGGTTTTGGTAGGGCTTCCTTCCTTCTTCTGTGGCCTTTACCCAGAGATTTTTTTCCCTGTGGCCCTGAAGTCACTGCCTACTTGGCCCTGTGTGGCCCTGGAGCTTTAAAAAGCTCAAATTCTCTATTTTGTTTAAAGTATTTTTAATTTTTATCTTTCTTAAAAGATTTTATTTATTTACTTCTTAGAGAAAGGGGAAGAGACGGAGAAAGAGAGGGAGAGAAACATTGATGTGAGGGAGATACATCGATCAGTTAGTTGCCTCTCACTCACCCTCAATCAGGGACCTGGCCTGAAACCCAGGCGTATGCTTTGATGGGGAACCAGACTGGCAACCTTTCAGTTCACAGGCCGGCACTCAATCCACTGAGTCACACCAGCCAGGGCTACCTTTTTTTATTTATTAATTTTAGAGAGACAGGAATGGAGAGAGAGAGACACATCGATTTGTTGTTCCACTTATTGGTGCGTTCAATGGTCAGTTGCTTCTTCAATGTGCCCTGACCTGAGATCAAATCTCCAACCTTGGTGTATCGGGATGATGCTCTAATCAACTGAGGTCCCCAGCCAGGGCTTCCAAGTTCTTTCCGACAGGGTAAACCCAAGATCATCCTTTGTGACTGCATCACAGCACCAGTGACCCTTTTTGTTTCCACTGCCACCTGCCTCATCTGTGATCTGATGTAACGCTTGAGGAAAAACATGAACAGAGAAACGGGGGCGGAGGAAGGGTTCAGAGGACAGAAAGTCTATCTGAAGGTGAGAGCCTCGTGATATAAAAATCTTTGAAGTGCTTTCCTCTTTGTCATCCCATCTGGAGTCCCATTGGTCCTCTGAGCCTCCCCAGAATGCATAACAACAGATTTCATTGTCAGGGAAACAAGTTCAGAGGGCAACACTTGAAGGGTCTCGTTTGGGGGGCAGTTGTGCCTTTACACCTGTCTGTGTAGGGTTGGATCAAGTAAGGAAATGAGAAGAAGGGGTCACTTCCCAAGAATGGAGCCCTTTGGTTGGTAGCCTTTCTAAGCAGCCTAAGGGGTAAAGGCAGAGCAAAATGAACCAACTGGACACCTTCAAAGACACACACACACACCCACCAGCTGTTAACCAAACAGCAGCTTTTAACCAAGCAGCAGTGTTTACTGAGCTCCAAGTGGGGCGAGCCTGGCATGGCCAGCGCAGCAGGCTGCCCTCAAGGGCCAGTGTGTGGCGTGATAGGAGATGCGAAGGTGCACACGTCAGAGCTGCCCTTGGGCGCTCACTGCAGTGGCTCAGGTGGGAGCAAATGCCAAGGTTCTTTGAAGACCAGAACCAGTCACTGTGGCCGTTTGGCCTCTCCTCCAGCTGAGTCAGTCCCCAGGCCCCGAGGCAGCACCTGCATCCTGGGCCTGTGGGGCACTGCTGCCCTCACTTCTCTGTGGGAGAAAGATGACCAGCAACACAATCAGGATGATGAGGAGGACACCGCCCACCATCAGCCCCAGGTAGATACGCCAACGGATGTTCTCCCAGCGCTTCTTCTGGGCCAGGGTCTTGGTTGTCTTGCTGAAAGCTGAGCTCTGTGGATGCCCCCAGACACAGAATGGGAGTTAGTGTTTCCACAGAGCCCCAGAGCCAGCTCCTCCCAACCCCACACCAGCAAAATGTAGCCTCCTCCTGCATCCTTTCCATCTGCATGCTCCCTTTCCCCACATAGCCTGCCCGGGGATCCTCCCAGCCTGACTCCTGGTCTCAGACACTGGTGTAGCCCTTGACTTGCAGCCCTATGGGTTCACCCCCAGTTAACAATGTCAGTCCTCAATCTTTAGGAAGCTCCACAGCTTCAAACCAAGGCCTACCCATTGCATATCTAGGCTACAGGTGCCTCAAGAAACCCATAGGCCCCACACTGGCCTTCAGGTCCCCACAAGGGCCTGGAGACCCTGAGCATAGCCTAACAGCTCCCTCTCATGGCTCCTCCTAGCCTCCCCACCTCCCTGCTCCCCCAGGCCTCACACCATGTCCAGGAGTTGGTCTGAACGTTGCTCCAGCTCTGCCAGTTTCCCATCGCGCTCCAGGACCTTGTCAAAGTTCTTGAGCATGATTTCCGTCACCTCGTCCGCCTGCTGCTGGCACCGCTCCAACTCTTTCCCTGCCTGGGTACCAAGCCCAAGGTCAGAGCTGAATGAAGCCCAAACCTGGCCTTCATCTGGTCCTGAGACCTAGAGATCTCCTTGCTTCCACTGTGTGTGTGCACGTGCACATGCGTGTAATGTATGGCAGGGGAAACAGCTCTTTTGTGTAAGGATACAATATGTGTGGAGTAAAGGGCCGGCCTCCTGAGTGTGTATGGCTCACCTTGTTCTCACAGGACCCTCTTCTTGCCCATCAAGGTAGGTCCTAGGTCAGCCTTGGCTTCCAGCATCTCAGCTTCCTCTAAGGTGTCCCAGGATGGGACCTTCCCCAGACCCCGCCCTCCCACAAAGGAAACATTTTGCTCACCTGCCCTAGGATGGCCTCTAACAAGTGCACACCTGCCCAATGGCTTCCCCTAGCAAAGAGGAGGGAACCAAGCTACTTGGCTAAAGGCCAAAAAGAAAAATCTACCCCACTGAGCTAGAACAGTAATTTTGGACCACCACACATCATAACCTCTGCCCACAGACACAAACTGAGATCAGATCTCCCTCCTCAGGCCTCTTACTGGTCAAGCCAGTTCTGCCTTCTGGCCTGACCTGCTCCTACGTCAATGCTAGAAGTTGACTCCCTTTCTGCCTGGAATCTCAGCTTTCCTGGCCTCTGGCCTCCTGCCTTCCAGTTAGCCAGGATCTTCACTGGTGTCCGATTCACACAGATGAAATCAAGTCCTGGATCCCCCACCCTGGGCAGTGGCCCTGACAAAAGTACCCTGCTCATTTCAAAGAACTGAGAAGAGAGGTTCAGGGTCCAAGCTGTGGGACGCTGAGAGGAAGGGGACAGGAAAAAAAGCTTGGGTCATAAAAAAGAAAGGAACTGGGCTTTGGACACATGCAACAGAGAGAGGGGCAGGAGGTCCTGGGGAGAGCTGAAGGTCCAGGAGCAGGTCCAGGGACAGGTCAGGGAGATGGATACAAGTGGATTAACAAGCCACAGCAATCCCCTCCTCCCAGTCTAGACCCCCTACAGCCCATCCGTCTTCTCATCTCCCCCCCACAGATCATTGGCCAAGCTCCCTTTCCTGCCAAAACATATTGCCCATTGTCTGCCACAGACACTGGCACTAGATTGAATTCCACTTAAAACCACAGAAAAGGAAGGGATATGATGGTCGCAAAGGACCACCTCCTACTCAGGCAAGCATCTTCATTCAGGATCCTTGAAGGTGCCTTGAACACAAGCTACAGCCATTCCCAGTTCGTAATTCCTACCTCCCCACTGGGCCACAAGCTCCCAGCGGGAAGCCAGGGCCCAGCACCCTGCCTCTGTTGGCCTGGAATCAGGGCCCCGGGAGGCCAGCACAGTGCTGACCATTGCAAGGACTCAGTGAGTATGTCAGTTGCATTATAGCCTGTCCAAAAGCAACTTATTGTCAAGGGCTGTTACCCCAGTGTGTTTATCTAGCCCAGCAGGAGTTTCAAGGGGTAGCACCTGAAACCCAAGCAGGTCAATATTTGTTCACAAGCTAGAAAAGCAATATTTGTTTCAAGAGGAGACAGCAAACCAGGGCAGGGTATGCTCACAGGCCAGGAAAAGTAGTAACTGAGGAACAAAGAGGGATAACAAAGAGCGGGGAAGCTGTATTCATCTCTACCTGTTCTTGAGTCAACAATCATCAACACTATTATGATGACTAGATTATTCAACAAGGTCCTATTATTTGGAGCCTCTCAATTTATTTTTAAGATTTTATTTATTTTTAGAGAGAGGGGAAGAGAGGGAGAGACACATCAATGTGTGAGAGAAACATCAATTGGTTGCCTCTCACATGCCCCAACCGGGGACCTGGCCTGCAACCCAGGCATGTGCCCTCACCGGGAATCAAACTGGCAACCTTTTGGTTCACAGGCCAGCACTCACTCCACCGAGCCACACCAGCCAAGGCAGAGCCTCTCACTTTCAAACAGTCCAAGGCATTCCCCACATTCAAATCATCCAAGGCAAAAACTTGGAAATGGACAAAGATTTAAAAATGAGAATCACTATGAGAGATCAATGGAATGTTGGATATTATTTTTTCTACTCTGAAGGCTACAGCTGTTGTCATCTTATTCTCCAACGTGGGGTGACACCAGGTCACATTTTCTAGGAGAGCTGTCCATGCCTCCCGCCGCAGTCTGCAGCCTCCCTCCCCACTGGATGCCAGGCCCGTCTGGACTCAAGGGAGGTCCAGGCCTAAAAGAACACATCCGCTCCAAGAAACATAGAGGCCTCAGGCTCAAGTTTCTGGCCCTCTGTGGCCCCACTCAACTAAGGAACTACAGGATGTGGAAGGAAGTGTTGACCAGAGTCAAGACCAAGCTGCCTGCTGCCACACTGAATTCAGACTAGTGCCTGGCACACAGAAGCCGCGTGGAAAATATTTTCTGAATGAATTGTACCAAGAACAGGAAGACACCAAAGGCTGAGGAAAGAGACATGTACGTATGACACAACTAGAGAAGAGTGAGGAGTTACACTGGGAGACACAGAGAGTGAGTGTTGGAGCTGCCTGCAGACGCGTGTTTCCTGAGAACCTCCATGGACAGGGTGGGGTGAGCCCTTGAAGGACGGGGTGGAGCTGGGGCATCCCGGGCACGGAGAGACAGACACATTAGGGACGGTGAAGGGCCAGGCAGAAGGCAAAGGTAGAGGGGCAGGGTGGGCCAGAGAAAGCAGTAGAAGTCAAGAAGAGGAAGCTCACTTGGAGGGAGGGAAAGAACAAGAGCTAGCATAGGTTTCTGAGCCAAGGGCGACACTGTAGAGGTGTTTCGGATAATTTCTCTGTTGGTGGCAGAGTGGCATAGATGGAAGTGAGAAAACTTAGAGCAGAGAGGCCAGCCAGAAGGGGCGAGAAGTGCTATCAGCAAGCGTGTGAAATGTCCACCAGGCTGGGGGAACATAGTGTGTAGAGAGGATGGGTAGGGGAGAGAGGCTCTGCCAAGCCCTGCCAGGGCCCTGAAGGGCTTGAGGTGGTGAGTCAGGGGAGAGGGGAGACTAGTATGTAGCCAGACAGAGGGTGGTAAGTATACATGAAATATTCTTGACAGCTACCCTCTATACAGAATTCCCTTCCTTCGATGCTCAAATATCCCCTCAGGTTTCTCCAGGCCAAATGCCCTTAGTTTCTCTAAAAACAAAGCTCTCAAAATCTCCCTGTCCTAACTCTCCTGTCTCTACTCTCTCTAAGTTAGTGCCTAAGAAACCCTATTCTAACTGTCATCGTAGTGGTCCGATGGACCTGGGCAGCGACCAGGTGTATCAACTCCTTCCTCACCTGAGCTCAGAGACTAGGATCAGGGTTCTCTGCATTGCAGCCCTGGGTCCCTTCAAATCCTGCCTCTGCCGCTCACCAGCAGAGTTACTGAAGATTGAGGATGTGACCTTTCTGACTTGCCACTTCCTCATCTATAAAATGGTGACAATAATAATGTCTACCATAATATTAGCTAAGACATGCGACATATAATAAATAAAATGCTTAGCACAATTCCTGACACATGCTAGATGCTCAATAAATAGTAGTCCAACTTTCCCTGGCTTTATTTTTTTAATTTTTATTTATTTACTTTTAGAGAGAGGGGGAAGGAGGGAGAAAGGAGAGAAACATCGATCGGTTGCCTCTTGCACACCCCCAAATGGGGACCTGGCCTGCAACCCATGTGGGACCTGACTGGGAATTGAACCGGTGACCTTTTGGTTTGCAGGCCTGTGCTCATTCCACTGAGCCACACCAGGGCAAGCTTTTTTTTTTGCTTTTTTTTTTTTAACAGTCAGATCCCAAGAACTGCACAATACTTGTGCTCCAAAAAACCTTTTAGATGTTTTTACAAAATACACAGCCAAGCAAGCTCCTTCTTATGGTAAACTTGTGCTCTTAATTATTTCTAACCTACATACAGAACTTTACACGGGCTTTGAGAACCTGCATCTAGTTTATTTCCATCAGGCACGACAGCACAGGTGGCAAACACAAGGCCCGCGGGCCGAATCCGGCCCGCCACGTTGTTTCTACCCGGCAGCAGCGCTGAGCTCTTCACTGTTAAGGAGGAGTTACGTTTATACAGCCCTAAAATTACATTCGGCCCTGTGAAGGCAACCTTGAGGCTGATGTGGCCCCCGGTGAAAATGAGTCTGACACCCCTGCCCTACAGGCTGTTGAGAAGGTGTTATGTCTTGATGGTACTAACAGCCACCATTCAGTGGACACTACCCTGAGCTAAGCAGTGTTGCTAGCTTTCTGTTAGCTTTATCTCATTTAATCCTCATAACAACCCAATGAGGACATTACTATTATCCCAGTTTTATAAGAAACTGAGGCTCAGAGGGGCTCAATCGCCCACTCAGAGTCACACAGCGAGTGAGTAGAAGTCCTGGGAGTTGAGCCAACATAGACTCTGAGGATCACATTCTTTCTTTTTTAATCTCACCCGAGGATATGTTCATTGATTTTAGAGAGAGAGGAAGGGCAAGAGAGAAACACTGATGTGAGAGACAAGCATGGATTGGCTGCCTCCCGCATGAGCCCCACCTGAGGATCAAACCCATACCCTAGTATGTGCCCTGACCAGGGATCGAACCCACAGCCTTTTGGTGTATGGATGACACTCCAACCAACTGAGCCACCTGGCCAGGGCAAGGATCCCATTCTTAATACTTGTGCTAAACTGAATGCAGGCAAAGAGAGGCCAAATGCTTTAGCGGGCTGGCTAAGGACTCGCCAGGCCTTTTGATGCTGTCAACCCAATTTGTTGCATGTGAAGGAGGCCAAAACCCAAATTCTTTGGACAGCACATGAGAGAGGACTATCTATAAGATGAATGAATTCACGTCACTATCCACTCAACTTCCATCTTTCCCATCACTGTTACTACTGTATCCCTGATATCCATTACCATGTCTGGCACAAAGGAAAAACAAGAAATATTTGATTAAGTCAGAGAAGAGAAAGGAAGAAGGACCAGGTAGGAAAGGGGGATGGGAAGGAGGAAGTGAAAGGCTGGACTGAAAGAACAGGGGAATGGGGACTGGAGATGGGACAGGGAGAGAGATCAAAGTACCCTTCCCAATCTCTGATCTACTATTTGCCTCAAACTGTGAGAGTCGGAGTTTCCCAGTTTCCCCCAATAAATGACCCTACCCTCAGCCTTCATTTCAGGAGCTTCTTTTGGAGCCGACTGCTAAGGGCCGGCTGGAAGCCCACCCCTGTCCCTGCCTGACCCCTTGCCCTGCACGATGGGAAGTGGGTTCTGGACCCTGTCCCATTCTCAGAGCCACCCTCAGTTTCCTGGCACGGCCTTAGAGCTCAGCACTACCTTCCTGCCCTGCTTCCTCTTCCTGCCTCCAGAGCCCTGGAGATGAGGCCATCCGGGCATAGCGACCCATAGACAGGCCCTTCCATCACACCTCTGCCAGCTTCTCCATAGCAGAATCTTAAAGCACCAAGCCTGCTCCCTGTTGAGCCCATCTTCCCACAGGGAGGGGAGGACAGCAACTGGCACCACCTGTTCCCGACACCTTTGCCTTGGAGATGGCAAAAGAGGGCAGAGGCCAGAATCTGCAGCAGGAATGGCAGATGACTCATCTCAAGAATATGTCCCTAGATAGGGGTTAGGAGGGAGTCAGGCCTATGTCACACTCTGATAACTTCAGTGGAACTTTGGTAGTAAACATCTTTCTCTTTCCCTTCTAACAGCCTGCCATCTGCTGGCTCAATCGCCAACCACCCCATCTGCTCAGGTTTCCAATGCCTGGGGCCAGGTCTGACTCCTCACAGCCCCAGGAAGGGCTGGAGGTCATCACATTACCTACCACTTCTCAGGAGTGGGTTCTGAGTGCCGGGCAGGTAGGTCTCTGCCATTCTATCTCCTTTAACCTCACATGGACCCAGCAAGGTAGGTATTACTGACCCCACTTCACAGATGAGGAGGCTCAGGGAGGTAACATGACTTGCCCAGGATCACAGAGCAGGTAAGTGGCCATCACCAGGACCTCAGTCTGACGCCCAGGCTGTTCGCAAACAGTAGGGTCAGGGAAGTGCAAGCCAAGTATCACTCGCTCTGCACTGGACAGGGGCAGCCACGGGACAGAGGCAGCCGCGGGACAGGGGCAGCCGCGGAACAGAGGTAGCCGCGGGACAGGGGCAGTCTCGGGACAAGGGCAGCGGGTGGTGCTCACTCCACTTTCCCTCCCCGTCTGCAAGGGCAGTGGAGGCTCCGGCCCCAGCCCTGCCCCTGGAGTGGTACCTCGCCTGTGGACCTGCGGTCCCGGGGAGCGCCCCCACCCTCGGACTCCTGTGTCGCACACACTTTGCTCACCCTCTGCCCCTCTCCCAGCCTGCCCCACCTGGCCCGGGCCCTCACCATTGCTGCAGTCGCCGCCGGGCTGCTCCAGCACCTCAGCGGGCAAAGAGGCTCCCGCACCCGAACCGAGAGGAAGCCGAGGGGCGGGGAAGGGCGGGGGAACGGGAGGGGGGGCGCCCCGCCTTCCCCAGCAGCGGATACTAAGTCCAAAATCGAAAGCAGTCTGCTATGCCGACCAGGGTACTTGAGGTGCCTCCTCCACCCAGCTTCAGACGACTACCCAGCCTCTTGCCCTGGGGCTGAGCCTGAGCAGCCTGGCACCAGGTCTACAGGCTGGCCACACCTCGGGGCCCAATCTATGAAATGGGCACAGTGCACACCGGGGGGGGGGGGGGGGGGGGGGGGGGGGGGGGGGGGACGGGAGAGGGAGCTGTGGGGGGCGGGCTCAGCAAGGTCTTTCTGGGGCTGCATCCTTGATCAGATAGATTGGGCTTACTTGGGGAAGCACGATTCATTCACTCAACAAGCAACTGTATGAGCACCACTATTAGGCACTGCTGGGCGCTGGGGACACCTTAGACAGCCAGGCAGTGTCTTTGCCCCCCGTTGTGCTTACTGCCCCTCCATGGCCCTCCCAAGGTGAATCTTCCCATCCTCATCCTCTCCTCATTGCTGCAGGGAAGTCAACAGTCACCTGTTCACCGCACCCCATGCCACCCCTAACATCTCAAATGTGGCCCCTCTTGGCCTTCCCTCCCCCCTCTTCTTCCCCTCAGGTGCATTACTGTTGACTTTCCCAAGGGCCCTTTTTTTTCACTTCTATAACTCATTTCCTGAGCCTAGGCAGCCCAGCTGGCTCACTTCTACTACCTCTGTAACTTTCTAAATAAACTTTCTCCTATAATTTGAATAAAATATGTGGCCCCTCTTGAGGAAGGGGGTTGAGGTCTTTCCTCTCCAGGGTTGATCCTCTATGAGCACAAACCCAACCCCCATCCTGGACAGTCTGGGTTCCAAGGAAGGGGTTTTACCCCAGTTCCTTGGCCCTGGAGTCCAGCAGTGGACGGAGGAGACAGGGGATGGACATCGTCGTGGCAAAGACTACCCGAGAGCCTGTTCTGTGCTTTCTTCCTCCTTCCCCAGTTTCTGGTGCAGTACTAGTCCCAAATCCTGTCTCTCAACGCTGCCCATCCCACACTCCTTCCCCAAAGAGTTTGTTTTCAATTTTGGAAAACCTATGGGGAAACAGGGACAGAGATGGCAAGAAGCCTTTCCCCAAACAAAGGCAGACCGGGCACTGGAAAGAGTGGCAATGGCAGTGGAACCTGGTGGGGAGGAGGGAGGCACAGAGACAGAGTCCCTTTGTCCACAGAGGGGAAGGAGAGCCACAGGCCCTGTCCTGTGGTACTGACTGTGCTCAGCCACAGGACATGCAGGAGGGATACTCGCCCCCTGAGAACAGCTGAGACCCAGTGGCCCTGCTAAGTCCCAGAAGGGCAAGAGCAGGCAAAAGACAAATAGAATTGGCAGAACCACAAGAGAAGGAAAAGCAGTCCAGTTCCCCTGACCCCGACTCTAGGCTACAACAAGGCCACGGAAGAGAAACGGCAATGATGGGAAAGGCAGGAGGCCCTCAACCAGATTCCTGAATGTTTGGCCCAGGTAGGCCTCAGGTCTCAGCTAACATTTCCATCAGAAACATAATGAAGCGCAAGGGCGAGACCCAAGGGGGACACTCAGGAGTCTTGCATGCCATCCTAAAATGCTGTGAAGGTTTTGCATGTTCCATGTGCCAAGGCTCCCATAAAGTGTTTGTTCTTGAGACCTGTGACACTGAATGGAGCAAGGGGGAATAAAGAAAAAAAGGGAGGCTCCACCTCTCTTCTCCAAACCTACACTCTCCCTGCCTCCAACAACTTGGGGCACAAATGGGAGACTCTCAGCCAGAGGGTATCCTCAGGGAGAAAAGGGCCAAAGACCAAAAGGAGAAAGCACCTCACAAATGTTCACAAATGAAGGGATACTGAAGGGTCTTTATTGCCCACCAGCCACCATCAGTGTCCCAGCCACATGCTGGGCTTTCCAGGTCTCTCCAACCAACTCTGAGGACATACGAAATGCAGCCACACTCTAGCTCTCTCCTTGCGGGGGACCAAGGTCCTTCCTGGGGCAGACAGTGTGGCAGAGGGGCCTCAGAGTAGGGGACAGAGGACTGAGCAGCATTCCCTGTGGAGTGTGATGGGAAAGAGGGCCCCTCTTGACGCCCACCATGGAAGGAGGCCAAGAAGAGGAGGGCAAGGTGGGAGGGGCTCTCTAAGTCACTTAGGGGATGACACCAGAGACAAAGAGCGCAATTAAGAGGATGATGATAAAAACAACCACGCAGATGAGGACAATCATCTTCACGTTCTTCCACCAGAACTTCCGAGCCACCTTCTGCGAGGTTGTCTTGAAGTGCTCAGACTGTAGGGAATAAGGTAGAATGACTCAGTGCCTCTTCCCGCTGGGACACAAGGACAAACACAGACCCACATGCCATGCATCTAAATATTTAAGTGATAAGTTGAGGTAACAGACTGTTAAACAGAAAGCATCCTGTCCCCCCACCTTGACAAATATAGTACTTTCATAACCATCTTGGGCCAAGCTGAAATTTAGAAATCTTGGGCTCCCCCTCCCGGCCCCCTCCCTGCCCCCTTCTCTTCTTACCCCTGCATTGTCACGCACAGTGTATGAACATTTACAGGTGCTCACACCCAGGTGTGCGCTCTGGCAGCACAATCCACCCCATGGTAGGGACAGGGACCAGGACGGCACCTCCCCAGGTCCCATGACTCCTTGCCCCATGGGGGCTGTGGAAGTTGGAGAAGGGGCCAGGGGAATATGGTGGTTGGAAGTAAGGGACAGTGCTTTCTCTCCAAACTGGAGGCGCAGAAACTAAGTTTCACTGGGTCATGTTCCCCAGGTTAGGTTGTGGAAAGAAGCAGTAAGGCCCAGGGAGAAAAAGGAGCCGTGCCCAAGATTACACAAAGGACCCATAAAGCCGCAGCCAGTGTCTCCCCATGGACAAGGACCTTTAGGCTCCAGACTTCGTTGAACTTTAGAGTTACTCCCTTCCTGAGCACCGGGCTTTGGCCCCTGGCTGGAGAGAGAGAAGAATGAGGCCTAGCAAGATGTGAGGGAGATACTCTCCTAGCCTTCAGCTAGCACAGGCTTCATCAAAGAATTGCACTGCTCTTCCCAGCTTCTTTTTAAAGATGATTCAGCAAGCCTGTACCAGTTTTTTACCCCTTGCCTCATCACTCCAGGAGAAGGTCAAAGGCCCTAGGAGGATTTTCCAAAGCCAATATTTTGCCCTGGGGAGGCCAGGTTCGAATGATTATCAGAGGCAGCCTCCAGAAGGAAAATCAGTTTCATAGGAGAAAAGCCTAAGAATGCCTGGATTCACTACTCTGCCTCAGAAAAGGCCTCCATGGGTCAGCCCCAGCCACCAACCCCAGTCATTGGACCATTCTCTGGATGAGTACCTATCAGTGGAGTAGAACAGCATCAGAAGCCAGGACTCGGCTTACATCAATTCCCAAAACGGATAAAGAGGCAGACTTCCCTCCTGTTTGTTTTGCCCCCAACACCACCAATCCCCAAATTCTCTAAGATCCTCCCTCTCTTTCCTCTTGCCCCCAGTGGGTTCCCCATCTTACTGTGGCTTCCAGATCCTCTGTCTTGTTGCGAAGGTGGTCTAAGTTTTCTCCTCGGGCCAGGATCCGCTCCACATTCTGGGTCATAATATTCTTGACTCCCTCCACCTCACTCTGCAAGTTCCGCACCCGATCATTCCCTCCACCTCCACTGGCGTCCTCCTGGGCAACAACACAGGGGTTAACTAAGCCAGGTTGTAGAGGGACTGAGACTCAGCACCAGAAGCCAGAGGAGGGGAAGGCCTAAGATGGACTTGAGCATTTTGTAACACTTGAGCTCTTTACAAAGAGAGTATAATAAAAAAATAATAATAACCTGTTTTTAAGCCCGTGATGCTAGACTAGATCAAACTTCTTTTCAGGGTCTCAGGGCCTCTAACAATTAAGAGAAGCACGGCACTGAATCCCTCTCACTTCTTCCTCGTTCCTCAAAGAGGGTTAGAGAAGACGCGCAGGGCTGGCATCTCACAATGCAGAACCCCCTCACTATTTACCAATTCCCAGATCCCACGGAGGCCTCATCAAAAATGCCTGTGCTGGCCAGCAGAACACCTCACCCGGCCCAGGCCTCCCTCTCTCTCTTCGGGCAGCTGGAGAGCTGCTCCAGTATTGGCATGGGCCTCCAGAACAGCCTAATTGCTGTGACCCAGAGCACGGCGGCCAGGCTCCAACTCCAAGTCCCTCACAAGGCCCCATGATAGAGCCGTTGGGCCACAAACTTCTGCTTCCCTGCCTCCACTCGCCACCCTCCCACTCCATGTGCAGGAACCAAGCAATCACCAGTTAAGCAGATATTAAATAAAAACAGCAGCCTGGGCGTTGGGGGAAATGGAGGGCAAGTACTCCCTGCTTAATACTTCATCCTCAGGCTTCATGATAAGGTTTTTGAACAAGGAGGGAAAAACATTATTAGGCTCCTCCCTTCCCTGGATCTCCAGACACAAGGGCAGGGAATGGGTGCAAAGTAGATTATTACCGATAACCAACTTCTGGTTCTTTCACAAACCCTTAGTCCTTCTCATGTTTATGGAGAGGGGGCCAGTTCCTTGCACTCTGAGAGGCCACTTCTGTGGGTTCCTCTATAGGGATAAAGCGAAAGACGGAGGGGAGAACTCGTATCGCTGGGCTGGAATCTGCGCTAGGAACAGCAGAGGCGCTGCCCAGGAATGTCACCACACCAGGCTTGGGGCGGAGGGGCTGCGCGGAGTGGAGGAGGAGAGGAAGGCCCCTCAGGCAACTCCTTGCCTGGAATTCGGATTCCCCACCCCCACCGAAGCCCAGTTCCAGGCCCGCACAGAGGCCAGGGGAGGGCGGGAATAGAGAAGGAGCAGGAACGCCAGCTTGGACAGCTCAGAGCTATTTGCAGCCAGTTGTCAAAGAGAGGTCACAATCAGCACTGGCCCGGCCCTCTAACTTGCCACCTACTCCCCTTTCCTGATCCGCAGCCCCTTCTGGCTGGTCTTAAAATCAGCCCCTTCCTCGTTCCCAGCTCGCTCACCATGTCTCAGCAGCTCGGGCCTGTCAGCAGCAGAACTCGCCTAGTTTGTTTCCTCCCGGCCGCCCTGGGTTCACTTCCTGCTTTCTCCAACTTTCAGCCCGCCCCCTCCCACTTCGCATTCCGAGCTGTTCCAGCCACACCTCACGCAGGTTCCCCCAGGTAGGCGGCACCTCCACTGCCCTCCCAGTCTCCTCCCAAACCAAGGTTTAGGCTTAAAGCAACAGGGCTCCCCAGCACCCAAAGTCTTCTCAGTTGTCAGGAATCAGAAAAGAAAGAGGAAGCAGCCCTCCCAGGGTGTCTGAAACTAGACCCCTGATATAGAAAGGGCAGCCGGCTTCTTTTTTTATGTTCGAATGTCTGACCTCAATTTTTGGAGACTTCAGTCAACTGTAAGGACCCTGCCAGACCCAGTTCACATGGAAGCAGAAAGCAGATATGAACATTTCTTGCTAGGCATCCCTTGTTTCCATGTCTGTGGGTGGGCAGAAAGCACTATTCCCCAAATACTGGAATGCTGTGGTCCTGGATTCAGGTATCAGAAAGCTGTGAGTTATTCATTGCATGACCCTGAATGAACCTCTTCACCTCTCTGGGTTTTGCAGGTGCTAAGGCTGACCTCAGAGGGTGGGGTGAGCGGTAAAAGTAGCACCTGCAACGTGTCTAGCACAGTGCCTACAGCAAAGGACTGTCCACTGTGTGCATCAGGAGATGATGGTGAGCCGGCCCCTCCTTTCCTTCCAGAGTTCCATAGCCTTGCATTTCCCTTCAGGGGACACCATTGCCAGGGTTGGTGAGCCAGATCAGAAAAGATGAGAGAACTGCCCTGTGGATCGGAGAGGGGGCCCAGGAAGGATTTCTCCACCAACGTGGCTCCACGTCACAGAAAACCCACTCTTCCTGGATGGTATTTATTAAGACAGCAGAACAGTAACAGGGACATGCAGAAGGAGAGGAACATTCCTGTCCCATCCCAGAAGTAACAGTTCCCAGGGGAAATGTCAGGTACTCTAACAAACACTTTTAATAATAAATTAAAATTATTATTAGATCCCAGGGATCTAATAAATGTTGGGCCTGTGTAGCATCTTGAGACACTTTATTCTAATTTATAGTGAAATCTTATCCCCAATTAGATAAGATTATTCATTTGGCAGACCTGAATTTTGATGAGCAACTCCAGCCTGCTTTCACAGAGAATATGACTGCCCCCCCTCCTTGCCATCGGTAGAAAGCCTGCAATGTGGCCAGGTGGAGGTGGGCCCGAAATCTTGATCCACATACACTTGCACTGTCCTGTACGGTGGCCACTGGCCACAGACGGTTGTGCAGCATTTGAGATGTGGCCAGTCTGAATTGAGATGCGATGTAAGAGTAAAATACACACTGGACTTCAAAGACTTATGAGAAAAAGAATATAAATATCCTACTAGTAATTTTGTATAATGATGACATGTTGATTCATGTTTTGGATATATTGACTTAAATTTAAAAATTGATAAAGTTAATTTCTTTTTTTAAAAGATGTTATTTATTTTTAAAGATGGGAAGAGAAGGAGAAAGACAGGGAAAGAAACACCAATGTGTGGTTGCCCCTCTGGTGCCACCCAACAGGGACCTGGCACACAACCCAGGCATGTGCCCTGACTGGGAATTGAACTGGCAACCCTTTGGTTTGCAGGCCCACACTCAATCCACTGAGCTACACCAGCCAGGACTGATAAAATTAATTTCATCCATTTGTATTCTCTTTTAATTAGGCTAATAACAATTTTAAATTACAAATGTGGCTCAAATTATATTTCTTTTTGACATACTGATCTATACCTTAATATTTATGTGACCCTGGACAAATTTCTGTAACGTCTCCAGGACTCAGTTACCTAATTTTCTGTGCCTGGCTCTTAAAAAATCCTCAGGAAATGGTGGCTGTGGTGATTACTATGAAGAGTTCCAGAGACTAAGAGAGGTGGTGGGTAGAGGAACAAGAGGGGTACCAAGAAACAAAAGGCCAGAGTAGGATTTCTGAGGGGAGCAGGAAGCAATAGAGGAGGATCCCCAGGACGGGAATCAGGGTTACAATAGTTGAGGAGTTACCGAGGTCTGTATGCCACTACCAGCCTAGGACATACATTGGTGTCCTGAGGAAGTTGACACTTGGCCTAGACCCCACAACCATCAGGGAGATTCCAAAGTGGCCACAGTTGGGCCTGCGACCGACCCGTTCACCCTCACCTCCACCACGCAGAATGCCTATAGGCTTGGCCTCACCTATGCAAATGTTATAATTTTACCCTTTGTCATGACAAATATCACTTTGCTAATATCCTTACAAGGTGAGATCTTTAGGAAGGCACCCAATAATATACTGTGAGCAGAAATGGTAACACGTGCAGGGCACAAGAAGAGACACAAAAGTCACTGATTCTCCAACAGTCAAGGGAAGCTCTGTGCCCGGAGAAACGGACTGTCGTAACTTCTAGGAAAAGACGCTACGTGACAGGAGTCATGGCCACAGAAGCAACAGTGGTGCGGTAGTGCCCTCAGTCCGCGTGCGATCTGAGGTTTGGGTGTCAGCTCCACGGCTGCCGGGCTGTGTAGTCTTGGGCAGGCTTCTTCCCTCTGGGAGCTTCAGTTTCCTCATCTACAAAGTGGAAGTAAGAATGAAAGCTGCTTTGCAGGGTTATCATTGGGGTTAAATAGGAATGTAATTTCTGTATTTCTGCTAAAGCACTTTACAACTGAAAAAGGATACTAATTGAGAAGATAAGGGAAGATGAATGAATGTTAACAGCCTGCAAAGCAACCAGGCAGACTTTGGGGGGTACATTGACATATACCCTAGGTTCCTTATTTATGTTTGAAGTGGGCAGTTTACTCCTGTACCTCTCAGGGGAAAAGCTTGAAAACAAAGAAAAGGCACATTTAGGAGGCTCAGTTGAAATTGCTCCCTGAAGGGTCATAGGGCTCTCACCACTGACAAGGCCTCTTTTGTCTCCAAACCCCTCTTTGTAGACTGTCACACTATTGGCCACCGCATCTGTGCCATAGTCACCCCCCTCTCTCGCAATGTGCTCCCTTCCTTTCTGACAGCACTCTTAGAACTTGAAGGTTCTGCCCTTGACCATCCTCTCTTCTGACTCCACACTCTTCTAGAGAAACAGTTCCCTATGGGGTTGATTTTGCCCGCCAGGGGACATTTGACACTGTCTAAATACACTTGGTTGTCACACCTGGGGTGTTGGTGGGGCAGGTATGCTACTGGCTTCTAGTGGGTAGAGGCTAAGAATGCTAAACTCCCAGTAATGGAAAGGACATCGCCCTCAACACACAACAAAGAATTATTCAGACCAAAATGTCAATAATGCCAATGTAACGGAACCAATGGGTTCTATTGCTCTGGGTTCTGCTGCCCACTGCCAATGAGAACTGTGACTCCCAATGGCAGTCTCATGAAAAGGAAAGGAACTATTTATTCAAAAGTTATACAGGTTTAGAATAATGGTGGAATTCTGCTGTTAAATATTACTCTCTTTAGAAACAAACAAAAAAATGGGGACAATTATAATTGAACAAAATTTTTAAAAAAAGAAACAAAAAACACTCACAAACACATAGTCCTGTCCTCTCTTGCCAGACCAGGACCAGTCAGAGGTATGGTCTCTCAGGAAAAGAAATAGAAGTCTGTAGCTTAGCTGGGCAGATTCCCGTCTGTATCCTAGCTTCCTCCAGTCGTCTGTGCTTGGCTAGCTAGGCTCCTGCTCTAAATGGAAAACCGCATCCTCATTGAGGGCCAAGGGGGATCCTTCTGCATCCTTTCAAACTGCAAAGGAAGAAGCCTATAAAACAACTTTGGTTAATTGCCTACCTCTGGTCACTCTCTGTTTTAGGAGGGAGTCCCTAATGTTTGCAGGAAGAGCCCATAAATAACTCTGGGTGACTGCCCCAACATTAATCAACTGCCTCCTGTCACATATCTGTGTAACAAGAGGAACAAATGGAGTCTGGAGCAAGATAAGGATTCGGGCTAACAGACCCCACACATACCTAAGTTTGGGTAGTCATGTCCCTTCCCTCAGAAAGCTGGCACCACCTTTACCTGTCAGTCAATATGTCACTTCTTCACCCCTACCCCGCCTGCTAAGTCTTCAGGACAAAGGACCTGGGGCTCTTGCCACTCTAGTTCTTGCCACCCCTGCTCTTGCCACTTTTGCCCTTGCCTTTCTCCCCCACCTCAGCAAGGCCCGTTCTCTTCCATTAGAACATATCACCAATAAACCCTACTTGCACACTAATGGACAGAGTTTCTCCTGTAACAATACCTTTATGGTTTCAACAGCCATTTATGGATGATCCCCAATCTGTATCCTCAGCCCTGACCTCTCTCAATTGCCATTGCTGCCTCTCCGATGCCCTGTGTATGGACAGTCCATAGACACTTCTAAGAGCCAAACTGACCCCTTTATTTTTTCTGGATGTTTCTCCTCCTGGGTAGTAAGTGCTCCCATCCTACCAGCTTCCCAAGCTAGGAATCCTTAAGCCATCCTACACATGCAATGGGATAGCATTAAGTCTAGATGCCTTCTCGGTTATGTCTCATATCAACACCCTCCTTTCCACACCAGCTTCTGCTTCCTGGGTAATGCCAACTTGATCTCTTTGGACAATCCATCCACCTCCAAACTGACCTTTATTTGAAATTTTTTAAA
This sequence comes from Macrotus californicus, assembly GCA_007922815.1. Taxonomy (NCBI): domain Eukaryota; kingdom Metazoa; phylum Chordata; class Mammalia; order Chiroptera; family Phyllostomidae; genus Macrotus; species Macrotus californicus. The sequence continues at coordinate 44,428 of VMDR010001333.1, read as the reverse complement.
AAATCCTCACCTGAGGATATGTTCATTGATTTCAGAAAGAGAGGAAGGGAGAGTGAGCAAGAGCAAGAGAAACATTGATGTGAGAGAGAAACAGCAATTGTTTGCCTCCTGCACGCTGCCTGAACAGGGACCAAAACTGCAACCTTTTGGTGTACAGGCTGATCCTCCAACCGACTGAGCCAGGCCAAACTGACCTTTCTTTTCCCATCCATTCCATTGTTATTTTCTCAACACACAAATTTGAAAATACTCCACCCTACCCCCAGGGTAAACCCCAAATTCCCTAGCTTGGCATTCTCAGATTGTTATCAACGTGCTTTTCCAAGCTTATCCCCTAAAACTCACCTCCCAGCCCCCAGTCACACCAAATTACACACTCTTTCCTGAGTGCACCGTTCCCTTTTATGTCTTTTCTCAAGTGAGCCTTCCTCATGATGAATAAATGTACTGGTTCCCTCATCACTGCCCATGGAAAGTCTGTCCATATTTAAGACATTGCTTCCATGAAGCCTTCCAGATTACCCCACTGAAGTTAACTACTTCTTTCTGATCTCCATTATATTTTACCTTCTATAGAATCTATGCTATGCTTTGCTATTAACTGCATACACATTTGACTCCCTCGAGACTCTAAATTCTGTGAAAGCAAGCAGGGGCTGAGTCTTTACTTTGGCACCCCCTGTAGAAAATAACATATGCCCTGCACACAGTAGTGTGGATGAGAAGGAGCCACAAAGAGGCTGATAAGCTTGGAGGAGGGCTGCATGGCAGAGACCTAAAGTAACCACAAAAGATAGCCTGAAATGAAAACTTATTTACTAAAAGCAGGTCATGGCAGGCAGTCATTTCCCTAGGCCAGTATCTTCCATGACAAAAGTCAGTCTTTACCTTAATAGAGCCTGCGTATTGTCTTTTGCATCTACCATAACTGTTGACTGTCAACTATTCTGTACCCACCTATGTAAAAGAAGTATGAGACTATCATTTTACTTTTTATCCAGCCCCAAATGTCCCCTCCCCCACACTTTGCTTCGTCCTGCTTTCCTAATCTATCACCGATGGATTTCATGTAGCTCCCTCTCTTTTGATTGTAATGTATAAAATAAGGTGCAAAACTGTCATTTTCCAGAGCATTTTCTCAATCCGTTGAAGTTTTGCTTCCCAGCAATTGTCAGTTTGGCTCAAATCAACTCATAAAAATTCTTACAGGTTTGGACGTTTCTTATGTTGACAATAGGCACTCACTAAATGTTGGGGGTATTGAACTGAGAGATCTGAAAGAGAGCTTCTTTTTCCACAGTGCAGATAGAAAGATAACTTTTAACATACTTTTTAATATTTTAATTATAGTTTACATTCAATATTATTCTGTGTTAGTTTAATATGTATAGCATAATGGTTAGAAAGTCGCACACTTAACAGAGTGATGCCCCTGATGTTTCAAGTCCCCACCTGGCCCTATACATAGTTATTATGATATTACTGACTATATTTCCTAGGCTATAACTTACATCTCTGACTACTCTGTAACTACCAATTGTACTTCTTAATCCCTTTACCTTTTTCACCCCACCCCCAATCCCTCTTTCTTCAATCTGTTCTCTGTACCTCTGAGTCTGTTTCTGTCTTGTTTGTTTGTTTATTTTGTTCTTTAGATTCCACATATAAGTGAGATCATATGGTATTTGTCTTTCTCTGTCTGACTTATTTCACTTAATGTAATACTCATTAGGTCCATCCATACTGTCACGAAAGGTAAAATTTCATTCTTTTTTATGGCCGAGTAGTATTCCATTGTGTACATGTACCACAGTTTTGTTTTGTGTTTTTCAGAAGCAGCATTTTTTTTTAATTGTACAGGGTCCAGTACAAATAACACCCCTGTCTTAGTACAAAATCTCTTATTACAAAGTTATAAGAATGTAATTCTGCAACACAGCAATATCACACTCAAGCACACCATATGACATTTTAGGTGAGATGTTCAAATTGCTGTCCAGCTCACGTGAGACATTCACGTACCCTACCAACCACACTCCAGCAGGCGGTACTTCTGCTGGACACTGTATATATTTTTACCATCACATTTAGTCACCTTATGACTACCCCCACAATCACCACACTGTTGTCCACCTCTGAGTCCTTTTTCCTTTTTGTTCTTTCCCTCCACCCCCGACCCTCCCCCACCTTAGCTATCATTCTGCTCTCTTCCTATGAATCTGTCTCTATTTGCTTTGTACCACAGCTTTTTAATCCTTTGGGGGTGGGATTCTTAAGGTTTTGTTTATTTGAGTAGTTTGTAGCCATCCTCATGTTCAATTCTGAGAGACAAGCAAGGGAGAGAAAATTCTTGGACTCATTTTAGATTCTGAGACATTGAGGCTGAAGCGGGCTCCTGGAACGTCAAGGTCATGGCTAATAGAGAAGAGAGCTCTGAATCTGCATGAGGCCCTGTCTCAGGCAACAGCAGGCCCAAACCCCTGCCCCACATGGCCATGCAGAGAGGCGTGTCTGAGCTGGCACCCTTCCTAGTCCCCTGGAGAGCCCACCACACAAAGTGGTGGAACAGTGGCTCCCTGCACACGTGCACACTGTCACATGCATTCTCCATGCACAAAGGTCTAGGACAGGCAGCCCAGGTAGAGCCATGTGGCTTTCTCAGAACACAGCACACCCATACAGAAGCCCTACGTGGGGCTCAGGTCCAAGCAGAGACACCTCTTGCGGCCTTGCCCATCACATCGCAGTGGAGGGTCCCTGGGTAGGCCAGGCAAGTAGCCATGGCCAGTGTGGCAGCGTCACCAGTTGGCATTCACTGCCTGGATACTGCTCATGCAGTTCTCGGTCAGGCAGATGTCAAAGATCTGGAGGAGGGCTATGCCCACAAAGACACAGGCCACAACGATCAGGTTGTCCTGCGGTCACTTAAACTGGCTCACTTAACCTTTAGTGTGAATAGAACCCTGCTGCTCCAGCTCCAGTTTGAGCTGGACATCGTAACCACACTGGATATTGAGAACATCTTCCATAGTGTCCCTCACACAGCAGGAAAAGGGCACGCCCCCCGCAGAGCTCCCAGCTGGGGTTCAAGTCAGTGCAGTTGAAATAGATATTGAGGCTCCAGTCGTTGGGCCCTTAGGCTCCCCAGCAAGACCAGTATTCCTGAGCAAAGTCAATGAAGTTCTGGAGGTCAGTGTCATCCTGCTAGGCCTTGATATTATTGTTGATGGAAAGGTTGAGTTGTTCTTGTACCTAGTCCTTGAAGATGAAGGCCAGGATCCCTGTCACCACCTCCAGGAAGAAGAAGAGGCTGAGAAACACTGAAGAACACTTGAGCAGGAAGGTGTTTTCCCGGAGGGCCCGATGCAGCCAGCAAAACCCAGCACCAACATGAGACCTTCAGCCACTACAAACTGCCTCACCGGGGTCAAGTCCTCCCAGATCTGTCAGCACTGAGATGTTAGAGAGAATGCCCTTCTCACCCCAGGCCCAGAGGCCGATGGCCAGGAATAGGGCTCCCAGCACCAAGAAGACAATGTTGAACTCAGACAGGAAGTATTTTCCACAGCAGCCAACATCAGGTTCCTGGAAGTGCTGGTCCTTGCTGGGCACGGTGAGCCGCAGCTCGCCGGCCCGGTAACTGTAGCCAGGGGGTCCAGGCCCACCCCTCCACCAGCTGCCTGGCACCTGTGGCTTCATGGCCAAGCTCGACTCACCTATTGATGGACACTTGGGTTGCTTCCGTGTCTTGGCTATTGTAAAAAATGCTGCAGTGAACATAGGGATATATATATTTTTCCAAATTGGTGTTTCAGGTTTCTTTGGATATATTCTCAGAAGTGGAATTGCTGGGTCATGAAGCAATTCCACTTTTAATTTTTTGAGGAACCTCCACACTATTTTCCACAGTGGTTGAACCAAGACAAAGATACTTTTTATTAGCAGAAACCCATAAAGAAATTTCTTTCACAAATTTTGGACTACTTTGTGAATAAATTAATGCTCAATGCCATAGGTCCTGAAAGGATAAACTGAAGATCAACCCCTTGGACCCAAAATATTAAGGTCATGGAATGAGAGGTGTTTGTTTATTAGCTGTATTTTTCTTACTTAGAATGCTCTCAGTTCACCCAAGACTATTAAGAAGTTTTTATCTATTTTTTTAAATAAATTTTTTTCCTAATTTTTAATTTTAGAGAAAGGGAAAGGAAGAGAGAAGGGGAGGGAGAGAAACATTGATGTGAGAGAGAAGTATCAGTTGGCCACCTCCCACATATGCCCAACTGGGCACCGAACCTGAACCTGCAACCCAGGCGTATGCCCTGACCATAACCAAGCAGATGACCCCTTGGTTTTTGGGACGACATTGCAACCAACTGAGCCACATTGGTCAGGGCTATTAAGAACTTTTCAAAAGACTATTAGAAACTTTTGATTTCTCTCTCTCTTCTCAAAATCATTACTCATCATTCAAAGCCCACCTCAGTTTTTTAAAAAAACTACTGATTTCTCCAGTCTTAATTTATTTCTTTCTCAATGCTCCCATAGCACTTTGAACTTTAATACTTACGATTTTCTATATTTTACTACTATTCTATATTCTTTTATTATTATTTCCTCTCCCTGAAACTCCTATAGGACAGAGGCCACAACTTAATTTGTCCACTTCTTGGCATATAGATCATAAATGCTGACCTTAATGGAATCATCTAATTTTGAGTGGTCCTAGAAGAACTAGCCCAAACTTCCCAACCCACTCTGAGTTCATTTGGACTGAAGTTTGACAGTTGATTAAGAGATCCATCCCCTAGCCCTGGCTGGTGTAGCTCAGTGGATTGAGTGCCAGCCTATGAACCAAAGAGTCACTGGTTCAATTCCCAGTCAGGGCACATGCTTGGGTTGCAGGTCAGGTCCCCAGTAGGAGGTGTGCAAGAGGCAACCACACATTGATGTTTCTCTCCCTCTCTTTCCTTTCCTTCCCCTCTCTCTAAATAAATAAAATCTTTAAAAAAGAGAGAGAGAGAAGTCTATCATGTAAATGGATCTATGGCTTCCAGAGATTTGGCCCACCTCGCCTGTTAGGATGACCTAGAAGTGGGCTAGACCCTCTAGACCCTGTTGGCCCAGTGACTCCACCTGCCAAACACATTTGTCCTCAGTAATTCGTACTTTTACACCTACCCCTGCCATTCTTTTCCTTTGGGATAGTGGTCCTCAACATGAACCCCTCAAGTCTTCAAAGACAAAACTACTTTTATAATAATACTGAGATGTTATTTGCCTTTTTAACTGTGTGGACATTTGCACTGATGATACAAAAGCAAAGGTGGGTAAAACTGTTGACAACTTAGCAGAATGACACAGTGGCACCAAGCTGTAGTAGTAGTCACAGCATTCCTCCCTGCTGTGCATTTGCGATTTTTTAAAGTGCCATTTTTTTGCTCTGACTGTGTGGTTCAGTGGGTTGGGTGTCATCCTGCAAACCGAAAGGTCTCCAGTTGGATTCCTGGTTGGGGCAACATGCCTGGGTTGTGGGCCATGTCCCCAGTTGGGTGTGTACAAGAGGCAACCAATTGATGTTTCTCTCCCACATATATGTTTCTCTCCCTCTCTTCCCTGCTCTCTAAAAATAAATAAATACAATATATATTTAAAATGCAATTTTCAATTAAGAACACCCTTAATGAAGCAGTACAAATGATTAATTTTATTAACTCTTGACACTAGAGTACGTATTTTTTTACTATTTTGTGTGAAGAAATGGGAACTATGCATACAGTACTTCTGCATATGCAAGTATGGTGGTTGTGTGACAGTTCTAAGAGAAAGCATTTTGTGCAATTAAACTACAAGCTGAACTAACCTTTGTTTTGATGTTAACTGACTATTATGAGTACTGCAGACAGTCCCCAGACACCTCTTCACACTTTCCAAGTTTCTATTAACATCTTACATTTTTTACAATTGATGAGCTAATACTGACATATTAACAAAGTCCGTGGTTTACATTCAGGTTCACTTTTTGTGTTGTACACTCTATGTCTTTTTTTCTTAATCCTTACCTGAAGACATTTTTCTCATTGTTTTTACTTTTATTTTTTTTGTTTTTTTAAAATATATTTTATTGATTATGCTATTACAGTTGTCCCATTTCCCTTTATTCCCCTCCTCCCTGCACACCCCCTCCCACCCACATTGCCCCCCTTTAGTTTATGCTTATTCTCTGTACCTTTTCTCCCTCTCTCCCTCTCCGCCTCCCCCACTGATAACCCTCCATGTGATCTCCATTTCTGTGATTCTGTTCCTGTTCTAGTTGTTTGCTTTTTTTTTTAGGTTCAGTTGTTAATAAGTGTGAGTTTGTTGTCATTTTACTGTTCATAGTTTTGATCTTTTCTCATTGCTTTAAGAGAGAGAGAGAGAGGGAGGAAGAGAGGAGAGAGAGAAACATTGATTGGTTGGGTTGCCTCCTGTATGCACCCTGACCCGAGGATTGTATGCACAGGGCCTGGGGATCAAACCTGCAACCTAGGTATGTGCTCTGACCAGGAATCAGACCTGCAAACTTAGGGTTCCTGGACAAGCTCCAGCCAACTGAGCCACACTGGCCATGGCCAGTCTATGGGTTTTGACAAAAGAATAGCAACATGTAAGGACCATGACACCAACACATTATCATACAGAATAGTTTCATTTTTCTAAAAATCCCCTGTGCTCCACCCATTCAGCCCTCCCTCCCTCTCCTCAGTCCCTGGCAACCACCGATCTTTTTACTGTCTCCATAGTTTTGCCTTTTCTAGGGTTGCACACACTTTGGACCATACAGTATATAGCCTTTTCAGATTGACTTCTTTCACTTAGCGATATGCATTTAAGTTTTCTCCATTCTTTTAGTGGCTTGATAGCATTATTTTGTGAAAGGGCCATGTATGCAAAACAGCCCCCAAAAGCCAAAGTGGCTGATAAGCAAAAAAAACGAGGCAGACAAGTCCAGTTTGTTGGTTTGGAGAGTTTAATAGAGGACTTACATACAAAGAGTAATTTGGGGCAGCAACAAAACAAATGGATCCCTGCACCTTCCACCCCCAGATTCTGAAGATTCTGAAAACAGTGAGAATGCTGCGTGGATAATCAAAGGGATCAGATACTAAGAGGCTTGGGTGCCAGGGTGAGGTAACACTGAGGTCTCCTTACTCTGGAGAGAGAAGTAATGGGAGTCCTGTGATCAGCTGAGAGCTCTGTATTTCAGAGTTCACCTGGCGGGGAGGAAGAGGGAGTAAAGATGGGGAAGAGGGAGTGAAGGTGGTGGATTAGCTTTAAGATGAAGTCATTTATGTTCCTCAGAAGTTGGTTTCATTTTATCACTCAATATTCCATTGTGTGGATGTGTCACAGTTTATTTATCCATTCACTTATTGAAGGACATCTTACTTGTCTTCCAAAGTGGCAGTATCATTGTGTATTCCCACCAGCAATGAAGGCTGCTGCTCCACATTCTCACCAGCATAATATGCATAATATGCATTTGTTATCAGTGCTTTGGATTTCATATCAGTGCTTTGGATTTCAACCAATTTTTTTAAAGATTTTATTTATTTATTTATTTTTTAGAGAGAGGGGAAGGGAGGGAGAAAGAGAGGGAGAGAAACATTAATGTGTGGTTGTCCCTTGAGCACTCCCAACTGGGGACCTGCTTGCAACCCAGGCATGTGCCCTGACTGGGAATTGAACCAGCAACCCTTTGGTTTGCAGGCCTGCACTCAATCCACTGAGCTACACCCAGCCAGGACAGATTTCAACCATTCTAACCATTCTAGGTATCTCATTGTTGTTTTAATTTTTAATTCCCTAATAAAATAAGATGTTGAGCATCTTTGCTTTTGTCTTCTGTTTTGTTTTTTTTTGTTTTTGTTTTTTTTAAAAACTAAGCACCATTTACTTGAAGGGACATCAGACAAACTATAGTTATTCAAATTGGCACATCTGTCTGATATTTTCCTAAAAAATGAAGGGAGTGAGCCTGAACTTTAAAGGACAATAATAGACAGTAATTGTTGCCAATGCTAAAATTTAAACTTTCAGGTGAAAACTAAAATTCTAATTTTGAAAATTAAAATTTGAATCAGCTACTGTGAGTTTGGCAGCTTCCCTATATTTAAGAGCCTCTGCCTTTGGAAGAAGTTCATACTCGATGAGACAGTAAATACTTTGTTTTCCAATGTTTTACTCAGGCATGGTTTTACAATATCATGCATGAGTACAATGCCCATTCAAAGTACAAGACGTACTGATGGTTTTAATATGACTGAGCATAAAGTTCATTGATATGATTTTGATTTCCACATCTGAGAACCCTTTAAAAACTGCTACTTACAAGCTTAGGTGTGCTGTCAAAGAGGGGTACCCTCGATGATCTAAGAGGCTGTTAAAACCCTCCCCTTCCCAAGCATCAGGAAGGCCAAATTTCCTTCTTTTCCTTATACCAGTCAACCCCATTTCACAACAGACGCCATGCAGAGGCAGACATGAGAATCCAGCTGTCTTCGATTAAGCTCGCACAGTAAAGAGATTCGCATGTAAGACCATATGAACTACACTTTTGGTGGGAATATACTTTTATTAATAAAAACATTCTTTATGTAAACATTTCATGGGCTTACACTTTTTTAATGAATCAATGCAGACATTTCTCGATATGGTAAATATAATCCACATAAATAAAAGCTCTTTAAGGTTTTCAATATGGTTTGTAACATGTAAAGGGGTCCTGAGGCCAAAAACTGTGAGAACTACTGCTCCTGTACACCTTCCTCTTACCCTGCTGGCCAACTCCAGGGCAGAGAATTAAGATACTACAGTGCTATTCAAGGCTGACTTCTCTAAAAATCTTCCTGTTTGTGCGGTAAGTGGAGGCAGTCTGGCTTCCTCACCCACGTGTCTGGGTAGCTAAGGGAAGCTGTGTTCCCTTAGCCTTGGGGGGCCCTGATAACCGGTGTTCTCATAGCCTAGAGACTGGGTCCGATAAACTGTTCCCATAACTTGGAGTGGGCTCACATGCGCAGAATTAGATTAGGTTATGTAATGTTCTGGCAGTTTTCTGGCTTTTTCCCCTCTAGTACTTAAACAAGGAGGGGCTTCCCACTAGTTACACAGGCAGTTTGCAGCGTGCGTGGCTAGCCCACCCGTGAATAAAGGTATGACAAGCATCCCCAAGGCTCCGCGCATTTTCTTCCATCTCCTAGACACAAGAGTGGATCTGCCTGGTCTTGATGGGTTGCAACACACTGATGAAGCACACATTCTGCATCATTTCTCCAGTTACATTGTTCTGGTTTCCTGGGCTGCTTTCAAACCTCTGGTTCTTGGCATGTACTGGAAGAGAAAATAAAGGAAGTTGGGCATTCTCTCTGGGCTGGGCAGCCCTTCCAGGTGCGTCCTCAACGCAGCGGTCAACCTCTCTGGGGAAGTCTGACTTATGTGCCTGTATTGCTCACGTCAGGAAGAGGCCCGGTGGGGGGGGGGGGGGGGGGGGGGGGGGGGGGGGGGGGGGGGGGGGGGGGGGGGGGGGGGGGGGGGAAGGTAGCAGGGAAGTTGCGGGAATCCGAGTCTTCCTAGAGCTGAAAAGAGTGCAGGGGCGTGACGACGCCTCGCAGGTGTCCTCGCGCCTCCTCTGTCACCGGGTGAGGCAAGGCCCGCCCACTCCGTGTCGCTCCCGCCCCAAACCGCTGCGCGCCAAAGGCCCCTAGCTTCGCACTCTGCCGCCAAGCGGGGAGCCAGGAGCCTCCGGTTACGGCCCTTCACGACAATCCGGGCGCTTTCCGGCGGGCCGCCCCATGCTGATGTGTCGGGGAGGCGTGGCTTAGGGGAGCTGCCCCTCGCTACGCCCATACCTCGGAGGCGGCTGCTGTGGAAGACTTACCCCTGCAGGGGCATGGCGGTGTCGGACAGGTCTGTGCGGGGCCGGCCCGGCTCAGGTAGGCTCAGAGCCCCACCCTGCGGCAGAGAGAGGGGGGAGGCGCTGGTCTCAGAGTGTTGGTAGCAGGAGGACTGCCCCTTGGGACTTGGGGAAGGTAGGGTGTTCGCTTGGGAAGGGGCTTGTAGAAAGAAGTTACAGTCTGCTATTTCGGGGTGACAATGACTTTCGATTAGCGGTTAGGGGGCTGTAGTCTGAGAGAGGTTCTGGGGCATTGGCGGATCCTGGAGGAGGGCTGCACCGCAGGGGTGTTTCTGGTAGATATGAATGGGAGAACCCAGGTAGGCAGAAACCCTGGGCTGTTGGGGCTGTGATTTGGGAATGAGCTGATTTTAAAACACCAACACCCCATACATGGACACATCTTTCTCCATTTATTGGTTGCAGATAGAGTACAGAAAGGCAAGGCTGGACAGACCTTAAGGTCCAGTCAGGCCAGCTGCGTGGGGAAACTCTTGGGTTTTGAGTGGACAGATGTATCCAGCTGGGGGAGCCTGGTGACCCTGCTGAATCGACCAACGAATCCTGCAAGCCTGGCTGTCTTCCGTTTTCTCTTTGGTAAGTCTGGTTTCTGGGAGGGGCCAGTGTGGTTGGAGTAGGAGTATGATACCTGCCCCTTGTCCATTTCTTGGTTACTTAATTGGTGGATTTACCTCCTTTTTTTCTCACAACTGAAGGTGTCAGTATGCTGGAAGAGGTATTTGTGGAATTTATGATCAAACCCAACTTTGTTTCCTTTGATTAGGGTTTGGAGGCCAGAAATGCTTTGATCTGAGGAGGAAATATAGAGACAGAGGACTAAACTTCAGAGAAATGGCAGAAGTGACAGGGCAGACATTTTGGCTGTGACTCCCTAATCCAGAGCTTCCTTTTGAATGGGTTACAGATATGCTGCGCTATTAATCCCAGTGGTTCTCAACTCGGGGCATTTTTGCTTCCCTGGGGGACATTTGGCAATTTCTGTGGACATTTTTATTTGTCATATGTATGTTTCGGGGAGGGATAGGTGGCTACTGCCATCTACATAGAAGCCAAAGATGCTGCTAATTGACCTGTAATACACAGAATAGCCCCTCCCAGTAAATAATTAACCACCCCAAATGTGAATGGTCCAGAGATTGCAAAACCCTGCTTTAACCAGAGCTGGCTTCCTGACCTGAGTAGCCCCTTCTGTTTACCCCAGTGTGTTGGCCAAACACTGCTGTTTTCTGGGTATGCCAGGAAGTGGACAATGTTGAGAAGCACCACCCTAGACCACTTTCTGTAGCACAGACCTGTGTAAATATTAACTATCAAAACCTGAACAGCTTTTATAGCATTTTGTATGCTTCTCTCATTTAATCCTCTCTGTAACTCTGTAAAATATTATGAGCCCCCTTTTACAAATGGGGAATTGGCTATGAGGTGTAGTAGCTGATCACACAATTGGCATAGTGCCTAGCTTATAGTAGGCAGTCAGTAATTTTTGTTGAATGAATGAATAAATGGAAGAGCCAGGATTAGGAAAGAATTCTGACCCTGGAGCTAGGTTGGATCAACTGCTTCCTTTGATGAGGCCTAATGGCTTCCCTCCCCCCAACTGCCTTCTCAGGGCTGTTGATGGTACTGGACATTCCCCAGGAGCGGGGGCTCAGCTCCCTGGACCGAAGGTACCTGGATGGGCTAGATGTGTGCCGCTTCCCCTTGCTGGATGCCCTGCAACCACTGCCACTTGACTGGATGTATCTTGTCTATACCATCATGTTTCTGGGTGAGGAAAACTGGGAATATTGATTAGCCTACCTAACACAGAGAAATACAAAGCATGCTGGTACATGACCAAGGTCTTGGGTTCCTTATTTCACGTCTGCTGTGACTCATAATTTCACCCTGTTGACCTATGTGTCGTCTTAGGTGACCCTATAGCTCTTTTTAAAACATATTAAAATAACATTTAATTTTCACTTAGTTGTACCTGATTATAAAATGTCTGAGGACTTCTCTTAATCCCACTCACAGTCTGTCCTAGGAGAGCTGGGCCTGGGATGACCCTTTGACCTCTTAATCCTCTCCCCCACAAATCCCAGGGGCACTGGGCATGATGCTGGGCCTGTGCTACCGGATAAGCTGTGTGTTATTCCTGCTGCCATACTGGTATGTGTTTCTCCTGGACAAGACGTCATGGAACAACCACTCCTATCTGTATGGTTTGTTGGCTTTTCAGCTGACCTTCACGGATGCAAACCACTACTGGTATGAGTCTAGGGAAAAAGAGGGGAGGTGTTGGCTGGGTCAGGATGGTTACCAGAGATAGAGACCCGCTGAGGTCCTAGAATCTGTCCCAGCAAGCATAATTTCAATCATGCTTGGCAAAGGTCACATTTTAATTTGGATGAATTTGGGAGGGTGAAGGGTCAGTGAGGTTGGGGCACTTGGGATGGCAAAAAGTAAAATGGCTCCATTCCTACCCCTTCATTTTTTCCGTATCTCCCCAGGTACCTTGATCTATTCCACTTCCTGTAATCCTCTTAGAGAGAAGAAGAGAAGACTAAAGCCAGACATAGCTGTTTTCAGATATTTCGAGGGTGGTCACGTGGAAGAGGGAGCAGACTTTCTTTCTGAGAGCCCACAGGGGCAGAGTTAGAGCCAAGAGTAGAAGTTGCTATGAGGCAGTCATGTCAGAGGAGAGGGCCCACTAGGGCTGCTCAGCAGAGCTGTCCTGGGAGGAGGTAACCCTCCCCCCATCTCTCACTTCGGTGACCATCTTTCAGGGGAGGTGGAGAAGGGATCTAGAAACAGATGACAGGTGGCAGGGCAGATGACCTTTAAGGATTCTTTCCATTATTAAGTGAAAAGCAAATATGAGATCTTAGTAAGATGAGGATGTATAGGTAAATTTCAAGCGTTGAATTTGCTAGTGATTTATCAGTCATTAAGTTTCATTTTTAATACACACATACAAATACTCCTTTTGTAAACTGTTAAACTCAGTCAGAATGGCCAGAATTAAGAGGCAGTTGTGACAGAATACCCCTGAAAAGTTTTATTTTTATGACCTTTACACAATTTGAAAAAATACCTATCACTTACTGAGGGCTTTCCACATGCCATCTAAACACTTTAAATTTTCCTCATTTTAACACCATGACGGCCATGGTGCTGTTCCGATTTTATAGATGAAGACAGTAAGGCTTAGAGAAGTAAAGGTTCGCCCAAGGTTATGTAGCAGGAAGAGGCACAAGTGAGAATCAAGGTCTCCTTAACTGCAGACTCCAGTGCTCTTGACCACCATGTAAGCGGCCCCCTTTCCCAACTTCTCAGCTTGTTCATTGTCTTAAAAACCTGCTTTGCTTCTGCCTCCCCAGAATACATCTAGTCTTAGACCCTGGGTTTATCAGTTCTCTCCCCAGGTAGGCTGTTAGTAGGTACCCTCTGGTACTAGGTCCTGGCATCCAGGTCTATGAAACGTCAATTTGTTTTGATATTGAAATTTTTTAAAAAGTGTACTGTAGGATTTATGTGCACCTTAAGCTTTTTAAACACTCCCTCAAATTCATTCTTTTTTAAATTTAGTCATATTGTAGCATTGGTTTTTTTTTCCTGATTGATTCTATTAGGACAAACTAATTTGCTCACTAACTAATGGTAAACACTGAATTTTTATTTTTTATTTTTGGTAAACACAACTTCTTGTTATAACTCATTAGTAAGATTACTGTTATGAGTTAAAATAATCACTGTTAAAATTTGCGCATATTCTAAAGGGCCTCAAAATAGCCCAGTGGGCCAGACAAGATATGGGAGCTGTCCCAAGATAGATTGTTACATTGAAAAAGGAAGGTAGAAATGTGGCTGGACTCAGAAGCTCTCCTCAATCCTTACCTTACTTGGTGTAGGTCTGTGGATGGCCTGCTGAATGCCCGAAAGCGGAATGCCCACGTGCCCCTTTGGAACTATGCTGTGCTGCGTGGCCAGGTACAAGAGTTTAGGAGGGGAGGTGTTCTTTGATAGCCACTGTCAGCATGGCCATCCCACTGCCAGACTGCACTCTACTCTGCCTCCCTGGATCTTCTTTTCTCCTTTTGCTGGAAGGCTAGCCTGGCTTTTCTCTTGTGTCCAATACCCTAATCTCTGAGCTCTCTCACCTTGTCAGGGAAAGAAGAGAGCTTTGTCCCTGCCAGGTTAGAATCCTCGTGAGAAAATAATGTCTATGCTTTAAGAATTTCCTTGGTGCCTAATACTATGCCTGGCCTTGGCGGGATGTCAGTAGGTACTTGCTGGATGAGCGAATATCTGAGATGAGTGAGTAGAAGAATGGAACTGATCTCCTTTGGACTCTGAACTGAGATGAGAACTTACTCTGTTTTTGACTGTCTGCAGAAAATAAGGTTCTTTTGTTTTGTTTTGTTTTAATAATTTGTTTTGCATTTTGTGTTTGCAGATTTTCATTGTGTACTTCATTGCGGGTGTGAAAAAGCTGGATGCAGACTGGGTGGAGGGCTATTCCATGGAGTACCTGTCCCGGCACTGGCTCTTCAGTCCCTTCAAGTGAGTGGCAGTCAGGGCAGAAGTCTCCTTGAGGCACAGGTCCAGAGTGGGTGACTTACCTTTATCATGCAGTTCCTACTTTGCCATACTTTGCAACATGCTTTCCTCTGTCCACACATCTCTCTAGTCAGCAGAAGGCAGAATTGAAGATATCAAAAGATCTAGGCCTAGCTGCCCCTGTGCAGCTTATGGTATGAGGGGAATGAAGGGAAAGAAATTTGAAAAGGAAGGAGCCAGATCTAGGTGACTTGGTGCCCTGAGCGGTTGCCGTGGGTGGTGTCTGTGTCCTTGGGTTGCCACCCAGCCTCTCACTAGGATTCCTTGGCAGGTGACTGAGAAGGTGGACAGGCAGTGTCCCTGCCCTGAGAGAACCAGTGTTACCAACTTTTTACAAAGCAGAGGTTTGCCTCTCTGATTTCTCTCTTCCTCTCATTTCTCCTCTTCTCTTATTTTACTTTGTTCTCTTTTCCTCTTCGCTGTTATTTCCTGTGTCCTGTAGTTTGACTTCAGTATCATGTTAGTCAGGCATTCGCCTTTTAAAGTTTCTTCTCATTTATAACCTCTATGAGGAACCTGCCCCCCCCACCACCACAACACACACGTTTCTCAATCAGATTTGCCCTAGGACATTTCCCCTTGCTTATTAAATAGGGTATGTTGAAAACAGTTGGACACCTGAAGTGTGGAAATGTAAAGGGGTTGGAAAACCCATGGGGTGTCTTTGTGCACAGTTCTACCTACCTGCTAGGTGGATCCTTTAGCAAGGACAGGTAGCAGGTGTCCATTTGCTCCGAATGTGCTGTGAAAGCTGGGTTCTTCAGCGGGCTGGTGCCTGACCCTGTCCCTGATGTCTTCAGACTAGTATTGTCTGAGGAGATGACGAGTCTACTAGTGGTGCACTGGTGCGGACTGCTGCTTGACCTCTCAGCTGGTTTCCTGCTTTTCTTCGATGCTTCAAGATCCATTGGCCTCATCTTCGTGACCTACTTCCACTGCATGAATTCGCAGCTTTTCAGCATTGGTCAGTACCCATCATCTGGTAGGAAATAGGAAACCACGGGTGTGCAGGGAGGGACTTGCCAGAGGTGTTGTTTGGGACTGGGAGATGAGAATAGGAGTTAAACTGAGCCAGGTGCAATCACTGTGGAATGGAAATAAATGGGGAGGAGAGGACTGGATCTTCTGGGCTCAGCTAGTATTGTATAGTAAGGAATCCATGGGGAGTAAGTATCCTTTAGTTAAGAACTTCTGTCATTAGTGGGATACTTGGGAGAGGTTTCTTAAGGGAAAGGGATTGAGGGGATTACCTACATTTCCCCAGACCAAACTCCTGAAATGCTTATTTCCTCCTTGCTTCTCCAGGTATGTTCCCCTATGTCATGCTGGCTAGCAGCCCTCTCTTTTGCTCCCCTGAGTGGCCTCAGAAGCTGGTGTCTCACTGCCCCAAAAGGCTGCAAGAACTGCTGCCCCTCAAGGCTGCCCCTCAGCCCAGTGCTTCCTGCGTGTATAAGAGGAACCGGGCCAAAGGTGGCCAGAAGCCAGGCCTGCGCCATCAGCTAGGTGCCGCCTTCACCGTGCTCTACCTCCTGGAGCAGCTTTTCCTGCCCTATTCCCATTTCCTCACCCAGGTATGTGTAGGCCAGGGATTAGCTTCGGACGTGGCAGAGGTGACTGCAGTAGGGGAAAATTGGGGCTGGTTTTATAGCACTTTCTTGGTAGAGGATGGGATTAGCATAAGAACAACTGAGCTGATTTCCTCTGCCCTGCCTTTTTAGGGCTATAACAATTGGACCAATGGGCTGTACGGCTATTCCTGGGACATGATGGTGCACTCCCGTTCCCACCAGCACGTGAAGATCACCTACCGTGATGGCCGCACTGGCGAGCTGGGCTACCTTAATCCTGGGGTGAGATTTCTGATGCTGACAATTTACTGTTCTTCAAAGCTCCCTTGAGCTTTGGGGTCTGATTCAGGCCTCAACACAGTTATAAAATAAAACATATTTGGGTCACTGCCTTTTCTCAGGAGCCAGGTTGAGCCTTCTTTTATGTGGGTTGAAATAAGGCAATATCATTCACTTCCTTGAATTGAGATTAGATTTAAGGAAGGTAAGTACCACCACTAGCCAAGCAATGAAAAATCCTTCCCTAGAGACAAGTTTTGTTTTTTGTTTTTTTTTCTGATCTAAACAGACAGATCTCTTTGTACCATTGGTGGTGCATGACTCATCCAGTAGGTTGATAACAATGAGGTGGGACTAATATGGGGGTTTGGGACAGGTATTCACACAGAGCCGGCGATGGAAGGATCATGCAGACATGCTGAAGCAATATGCCACTTGCCTGAGCCGCCTGCTTCCCAAGTACAATGTTACTGAGCCCCAGATCTACTTTGATATTTGGGTCTCCATCAATGACCGCTTCCAGCAGAGGTGGGCAAGGGATGCAGAGGAGGGGGGAAAATGAAGTCCAGCTCCTTTTGCCAAGATGAATAGCCCATGCTCCTCAGTGTTGTCTTGCTTGAAAGGCTGTCCTTTGTTGCATGTCCTTGTTGACCTGGTCGTGGGCATAGCTGATTGCTTCCAGCAGGGGGCATCATCATCCCAAAGAAAAGGTAATGACTTGTTCTGCTAGAAATTTAACAATTCTCAGATGGCCACTAATCCTCATTCTTCCCAGTGCTCCAGAATCTCTTTCCCCTCTATCTCTGCCCAGGACTGGTAATAACATGCTGACTTAGGCCATTTTTTCTACCTAGAAACCCTGTTCTCTCTATTGGGAATGGTGATGAAAGAAACAACTGGAAGTTCTAGTGGGTAGGTGGTTGTGGCCTTCTTAAAACATGGCTTTCTTTTCTAAGGATTTTTGACCCTCGGGTGGACATTGTGCAGGCTGCCTGGTCCCCCTTCCAGCGTACATCGTGGCTGCAGCCACTTTTGATGGATCTCTCTCCTTGGAGGGCCAAGTTACAGGAAATCAAGAGCAGCTTGGACAACCACACTGAGGTGGTCTTCATTGCAGATTTCCCTGGTATGGAAGAAAGCTAGGAGAGGAGAGGCTTTGCTGTCTTTCCTCCTCGCTTCCTTGGTCAGGGATATTGCATGTGGTGGAGAGGGGAGGGGTCACTCCTGGTGAGTGGAATATTTATGAAGTCTGACGGGTGGAGGTGGTGAAGCTGTGATGTCTCTGTTCTTGCTGGGAGTGAGTTCACTCTGCCATGGTGTGAGTTGGGGAACTTTGTTGCCCCTGTCAGGGCTGCACCTAGAGAATTTTGTGAGCGAAGACCTCGGCAACACTAGCATCCAGCTGCTGCAGGGGGAAGTTACTGTGGAGCTGGTGGCAGAACAGAAGAACCAGACTCTTCAGGAGGGAGAAAAAATGCAGGTATTTTGCTGGAATTAACACTAGCAGAAAAGTTTAGATAAATGGAGTTAACTTACGGACTCAAAATGCTTTACCACACCCGTAATGCTGTGAGGCCTCAAAAAGCGAAGACCCCTCGCTGTGAATAGTCTCATACAGAATTCTAGAGGTCAGCTCCTTTGGACTCCAAATCACAGTGAAAAGAAAGATGCCTTGAGGGCAGGGGGGTGGGTAGTGTTAGGAGCTCATAGGCTGACTAGGAAAAGTTTAGAGTGAAGTAATGCATTTCTGCTCCTCTGTCAGTTGCCTGCTGGTGAATACCATAAGGTGTACACAATATCATCCAGTCCTTCATGTTACATGTACATCTATGTCAACACCACAGAGCTTACACTGGAGCAAGACCTGGCATATCTGCAAGAATTGAAAGAGAAGGTAGAGAATGGAAGTGGTGAGTATATAAAGATTCTGAGAATATAAAGAGGTAGCCCCTGGGTATAAGAAGTTAGGGGTAGTGAATGAGGATCTAGCCATTAAAAATGAACTTGAAGCCTCTAGCTGGTGAAAGAGGAGTTCTAGAAGAGAATGGTCTCTCTCTCTCAGTGATTCCTTTTTGCTGACTTCTGAGCAGAAACGGGGCCTCTACCTCCAGAGCTGCAACCTCTGCTGGAAGGGGAAGTAAAAGGAGGTCCTGAGCCAACACCTCTGGTTCAGACCTTTCTTAAACGCCAGCAAAGACTCCAGGAAATTGAACGCCGGCGAAACACCCCTTTCCATGAGCGATTCTTCCGCTTCTTACTGCGAAAGCTCTATATTTTTCGCCGCAGGTAAGTTTTACCCACAGCAATACTTACCATTTTGTCACCAGATGTTTGCAAGCTGGGTAATTTTTCTCTCGTGAGGGTAACAGTAGGGACTCTCTCCCAGGGAAGGGCAGTCTAGGGCTAAATAACCTTTTCCCTCCATTCTCCTCTTCCTGATTTAATAGAAGAGTAAGTGACCTGCGTCTGATGGCATTGCTGTCTTGCTGTGCCTCAGTTTACCTCTAGCCTCCCCATGGGTTATTCCTGCCTCACCCTGGAATACTCTACCAGACTGTATAAGTAGGGTGCCCTTCCATCTGGGATGTGAGGGTCCATGGAGGGGGGGACATTTCTCATTTATGCCTGGGTGAGGAGATAGGACCAGGCATTCCCCAAGGGCTTTGGTAGGAATGCCTGTGCTGAAACAGGAGGTTGGACTGGTTGGCCTTTTTCCTCTTTTTCAGCTTCCTGATGACTTGTATCTCACTTCGAAATCTGGCATTAGGCCGCCCTTCCCTGGAGCAACTGGCCCAAGAGGTGACTTATGCAAACTTGAGACCCTTTGAGCCAGTTGGAGAGTCTAGTCCTTCCAACACAGATTCTTCAAATTCTGATCCTCCTGAACTAAATTCTGACCATACCCACTCAGAGTTCTAAAGGGGCCAGACATTGGGTACAGATGTGGGAGCAGCCAGTTACAGGACCATTACCTATGCAGTGGAAAATTGAAAAATCCTTATAGATATTTGATGTACCATAATGAAAATAGTAGCTAATTATTCTCAAGTGCTTGCTATATGCTAGGCACTGTATGAAGCACTGTGCCTACATTATTACATTTAGCCCTTAATGGTCACTACTCCTGTTTTACACTTGGAGAAACTGAGGCTGATAGGTAATACAATTTGTTCAGGTATAAAACTAGTAAGGGATGGATTAATGGTTTGAACCTCCTGTCTGACTTAAGGTTTTTTGTTTTTTTTAATTACTTTGTTGTTGACTTAAGGTTTTGCACACTGCCTCTTGTAATTTTCAGAATCACTACAATAATTCTGAAATAACCTAGCTTAAGAAAAAACTTGTTTTCTTAAGTATGATTAGGATGGTGATCAGGTTCTCAATGCACACAGAGCAACTTTCTCTTCTATCTATATAGCTGGTAAGTTTTTCACCAGCAGTTACAAAAGTAGTTACAATAGCAGAATTAAACGAATGAGGAAATTTAGATGATTAGTAGTAGTATTTTCCTAAAAACAATCTTAATATTTAGCATCATTCCATCATTTAGTGAGAAGGTAATGTGAAGTAAGTATTAATCAAACTTGGCGAGGTATTAGGGAATGTCTGGTCATTTTGTAGGTTTGTATATACGCGGATGATCATGAAAACTCCTCAGTTCTGTAAAAATTCAAAGGCCTGGTACCAAGCTGGGAAGTGAGAATACATAGACTTAAAAAAAAACACACGAAAAACTCAGTCTTGTAACAGATTAGTAGTAAATTGGCAATCCCAATAACTCTGAGAAAGGATTGCATCTATTTTCATGCTTCTCTTATGCCCCACCCCACCTCACCCATTTGGACAGTGGTCTCACTCCCAGGCAGTTTTTCCACTGTACACACTTGGCATGATTATGTCCATTCCATGGTTTCTAGTGATGCTGCTCAGATTTCTTTCCTGTGCTCTAGACCTATACCTATCTCCACCTGAATATCCCAGAGCTTTCAAACTGTCCTGAGCAGGACTTACCTTCATCCCCAGCTCAAGACCTGCTCCTTTATTAGTGAATGGCAACTGTTTTGACCAAGCCATGAGTCATTTGCCTTAAATCTTTTCCTCACATTTTTTATAACTTCAAGTCCTAGCGATTCTCTTATTTCTTAAATTAATTTGATCTCTACTGTGTTCTTTCAGCCTTTATATCAGAATCTAGTTAGGGAGACCAGAGCAGGGCTACAATGTAGTTATACAGGTGGGGCCTGAATAAGGGCACCCCACTGAGGCCAAGTGCGGCCTGGCAGTTAAGTCCTGATTTATACAAGTGTTGTATGCAACAGCTGTGCCACAGGGTACCTTGAACACTTAGTAAGAACAGTGTGGGGGAAACACTGGTTTTAATCTTTTGCACATCTCTCAGTGACACAGTATACCTCATCATTATGTCCTTTGCCAGTTAAGTTCAGCTGTTTTCTCTTCCCCTAACCATCACCCTCTTCCCTTTGGTAAAAGAAAAAAGTAGCTCCCTTTGAGAGGGGAGTCTTGCATAAGCACTTTTAATGTAGACAAGGATGCTGCCATTCCCAAATTGTTAGTGTACCAACGCTGTGACTCATTTTCCCAATGAAGATGTTGGGATGGGATGGAAAGTCTGGTCATGTTACTCATCTAAGTTATTCAAGCGAGTAAATTAGATCCTGTGCAAGTGCAGCTGTTTTGGGAGTGGGTTATCAGTGTCCTTTTGGCCAGGCTTTTTAGTATTTTCATTCTGTGCCAGCATTTCCATCATTTGTCATATATTGTTTGTAACCATCTTCACCGTTTCATGCCTTTGCTCCTACTTTGCTCCCCAGGTTAGTGCTCCCCCTCCCGTCCCCCAGTAGATAGAGGACAAGTACCTCTCCGTATCTTCCTAGCAAATACTGAACCTAACCACAAGGCAGTTACTTCTCTGGTGCTGCCCCACCAGGTTATAGGCATCAAGTCATCCTCAGATCACCTTATTCAGTGAACATGCTTATCTAACTTTAGACTGTAGGTCTAATCTACACTTTTTACAACATCCTGGAGCTGTTCTGTGTCATGAAAGCCAAAGTTCTCAAGTTCCTGAGCAAATTAGAAAAGCTCCATTGATACCAAGATCTCACCTTGCCTCCCTCCCCTCCACTTCTATATCCTTAAGCCTCCTGGCAAACAGGTACAAGCAAGCATTCCTTGGGTCACAACACATCAGCAGTTCAAAGCACCACTACTGGTTTCCCTACATGCTGTTATAAGCATGCTAGCTGGCTCCCATCTGTACTTTTTAGCTTCTAGGCTCAAAAGGATAGTTAAAACTATGTGGATTAACTTTCTATAAACTACAAGTATAGATTAACCTTTTGGAAATTAGTTATCACCACTGTTACTTTAAATTTTAGTCAATTGTCTTAGATTGATTTCTGCTTAAGAACTTTTCAAATTGTAATGTGTGAACATGTAATTTGCAGCCTTTAACTTATTTATAAAGGGATTAATACTTAAGGTATACTAATTTTTCACATTAGTCAAGATGCAATATAGTGGTTTGAAATTTTCAAGACTGGCCCTGACCATGGTCCCACAAGGCCAGGGCACAAGATGCAACCAATCGATGTCCGCCTCCCCAACGGTTGAAAAATAAAGTTTGACTGAACAGTACCACTTTAAAAAATAAAGGTATGCCCCTTGCTTTCCATATTTGCCTTAAGCCACTTCACTTTCACAAGACATATATTAGTACCTATTTGGGCTATTTGGATTAAAGGAATCATAAGGCTTTTTTTTTTTTTGAGTTAGAGTACTTTTGCTTTTCTTCTCTTTAAAAAATTTACTGGGGTGACTGCAGCCTGCTTTACATCATTCTGGCTTACAAAAGACTTCAGGTAGTGGGGGGAGTCTATTCTATTAGTGGTTTTTATGCCCTTCATCTTAGATAATGTAAAACACTGGCAATTTAAATTATGGCTACTGCAATAAGGAGACTCATGAAACAGGCTATTCCATTGGCTGGAAAAGGTAACACTTGAGAAACCAAAATCAAATCTTAAATTTTCTTAGTGCTAGGAATAGGATTTTCAAGCCTATTAAATGCCTGTAGTTAGGGTTGAGATGATTGCCCAGAACAATGATTGATTACAATTAATCAGGGTTCAATATTATGTTCTCAGATCATATTCATACCGAAACACTTTAAAATAATGGACACAGTTAAGGTAGAACCTAGCATTTTATTTAGATCTTCATTAAACTGTTGGAATTGAGAACCAGACATACGTAATAAACCT
Organism: Macrotus californicus; assembly: GCA_007922815.1. Lineage (NCBI taxonomy): Eukaryota > Metazoa > Chordata > Mammalia > Chiroptera > Phyllostomidae > Macrotus > Macrotus californicus. The sequence continues at coordinate 21,743 of VMDR010001333.1, read as the reverse complement.
CCAAAAATAGATCCTGAAAGGCACTTTCTGCTTAGAGCAAGCAGTCATGGAATAAGCATGTAAACAAGCTGGCTTCTCTGTACCACACCAGCCAAGTCAGCTTTCTCCATGGCCAGCCGCACCAGCTCTGCCCTCCCTTGTTAACACCAGCCAGAACCCCTGTAGGTCTAACCCAAGGTTTTTCTGTAGGACACCTTGGCCTACCTGGGAATGCTGGAAACATTAAAGGAATCATGGTGTTGAGGAAAAAAAAAAAAAATCTTTTAAAAGCTGCCATCTGAGGTGATGGCTTCTCTGTACTTACGCCATACCCCAGAATACAATAAATAAGCAATTAGAAAATGTTCAAGTATGAAGGGATTTTCCTCCTCCCCGCCAAAAGCTCTGCTGTCTGAAGAAAGCTGGTTTCTCTGTAGCTACACCAGCTGTTCAGAAAGCTCATTGGACCTGGTTTTGAAAATAAAACAAAGTTAAAACCCTGGGAGGAGTTATTGTGCAGTGTGGAGTACTTAGTCTTTCTTATAAAGAAAAAAAAAAGTTATCTGGTACCAAAGTGTGCAACCTACAGACCCTCAGGTACTGCCCTATGACTTCTCTGTATGACACCACAAGGGTGCCAAGTGCCTGTTTTTCTAGAGCTAGTTGGTGGTTTGGCTAGTGCTGAAACCATGCATAGGATTGGTTTACTAAATAAAAACCTTATTACGTACGTCCTCCAAAAGACAGCTGAGTTAAGTGGAGAGATTTGATTTGGTGCTGTTTAGGAGATGGCAATTAAGAGCATAAGCACCAGGGAGATGGTTTAATGGTAACTGCCCTTTTTTTTTTTTTTTTAACGTCAGGCTAGAGCTCCAACTGGAACTTGCGTTACATGCAAGAATGACTGAGTAGGGAACACTCCCTGACAAAGAGCTACATAATTAAAAATGGATCATGTTATGGGGAGGGTAAAGGGAAAGCTTCACATCCATAATAGAGCTCAAGACATTACAAATTCATGCTGACAGGGCTGTGGCATTGCCAGACAGAAGCTATAATGGAACTACAAGTACTTTACGTGCACATTACAAGGACATTTTCAGCATTTGGTGAGCAAGTCAATGCAATTAGAATTTTAGGGGGTTGGGTGATAGGGCACAAAGTTTCAATTTCAAAGCATTATTTACTACAGTGTTGTTGGTTTGTTTCTAGGCAGTTACATGGATCACCTATGCTCACTAAATTCATTATAATGAACAAAAAACCTAGGGACAGAATAGCAAGCCGAACTTACACTCCCCCACACAAGCTAAAATTCATGTCATTGACTAGAGTGACTGCAACTGATCAGGAGCTGAAAGAGGACAGGAAAATTTAGGAAGAAGGGCCCTTTCCCTCAGAGCATGAAGGCTTCTCTGTAGCCTACGCCAACAAGTCTGGGGAAAAAAGGCTAACACTTTCAATATTTAAGCTTTTTGGGCACTTCCCATGGGAAGCTGTCCCTACCAAAGTGGCCATAGGCTGCAGTCCTCTGATAAATTGGCTTCTTCAGATCCAGATCCCTGGAATATATAAGTCCGTAACTTAATATGTAGCAATCAATTAAAATTAAGCAAAAACAATCAGCAAGACTCATTTTCAAGACTTCTGGCAAATGAGTTCAGTTCCCTGGAGTATGCTAGGAAAAAAGTTTGTGGCAAAAGTGTTTGTTACTTCCCTCGTGTCCAAACTCCTTGCACAGTCCTTAATTAGTAACTATAGTTCTTGTTTTTCGATCCCTGGCTCAACAAATATGAAAACTTGTCATTATTCTGAGAAATTTCAAGTGTTAAAAGCTCATTTGAGATCATGAAATACTTACCCAAGTCCCATGCCCACACCCTACATGGTTATTTTCTTTATTAATGGTCTTGAACATCCCATTTATCTGTACTAATTTCTTTGACATGAACATCCTTAGGTAAGATGAGCACAAAGCCCAGTATCAAATGTGGAAGACTCTCTAGGGTGGTTAAGTCTAAGCCATGGAGCACTACACTTTTGGATTTTTCTTAAATAATAATTTAAGCCTTTACTGAAGGCAACTTAGAAGATAACACCAACATTCTAGAAAATTAAAGATGTTTCCCTACTTAAGGAGTCTTCCTTCACATTCTCAGACTTGAATACATCTCATACATATTCACACCCCCGCACCCTTAATATTTTTCACTAGCAATAGGCTTTACCATCTTTACCTGACAATGACCCCAGGGCGGAGGTCAAAATTCTTCTTCACAATCTCTAATAGCTCTCTCTCACTCTTCTGAGAGGTGCCATAATGGAAAATGGAGATAGACAATGGATGGGAAACTCCAATAGCGTAAGAGACCTAAAATAATTGAAATGTCATAAGAGGCGGTCATCAACAGATCCACACTTTTGCATACACTGGTATAAAAAAGGATAAGTACATAATTACTAAATGCCCTCCCACTCCCATGCCTTTGAATCCCTCCAGTTGTATTAAAGAATATATACCTGCACAAGAACCCTTCTGCATAGACCTCCTTTAACAAGGGATTTTGCCACCCAACGAGCAGCATAAGCTGCAGAACGGTCCACCTTGGTATAATCCTTCCCGGAAAAGGCACCTCCTCCATGAGCTCCCCAACCGCCATAAGTATCCACAATGATTTTCCGGCCAGTCAAGCCAGCATCACCCTAAAATTAAAAGATTTAAGTCACTTTATGCCTTATCCTTTCCAGTAAGTGATTCTATTCTAGATCAAGTTTGTTAAATGCCTATTCTCTGTATCAGCAAATACCCTCAAGAGATTCACAGGCAGGGTTCAAAAAAAAAAATCAAGAGAATAGGTAATAGTAGCCAAATTTTTGCCAGTAACCATCACAAAAGATCCAAGAGTAAACTGAATTAACATTTGTAAGGCCTTACCTGAGGCCCACCAATAACAAATCTGCCACTTGGCTGTAGATGATAGATTGTATCCTCATCAAGGTATTTTGCAGGTACAACGGCTTTGATGACTTTCTCCTTTAGTGCATCCCTCATCTCATCAAGACAAACTTCTTCATCATGCTGAACAGATATAACGATTGTGTGGACTCTGATAGGAATCACAGCACCTCGATCCTGCATATACTGCACAGTCACCTTGAAGGCAACACAGGTCATCAGGACATCAGTCTACTAAACAAGTTTTGTTCTTGGTTTTCCCTAAGTCACAAAAGACAAATGTTGTTCTTCTTTTTTTAATTAGTCAGCTTTAATCAAACAACCTCATTGATATTCTGGGCCAATGCATATATGTAATTTAACTATATGATCACCACTTACTTGAGTTTTAGAATCTGGGCGTAACCAAGGCAAAGTGCCATTGCGGCGTAGTTCAGCCAGTTTGGCATTGAGCTTGTGTGCTAAGACGATGGTTAAAGGCATGCATTCCTCTGTTTCATCAGTGGCATAACCAAACATCAAACCCTAACAAAGGAAAGTCACCTATGTTAACAATCCAAGACTCAAAATGCAATGTTAGAAGAGATGCAGATAGCGCCCATCACAATACCTGGTCTCCTGCACCAATGTCTTCCTCATTCCGGTCAAGATGAACACCTTGAGCAATATCTGGTGATTGTTGCTCCAAGGCTACCAGCACATTGCAAGTCTTGTAGTCAAACCCTGTGACAAAACGAAGCAGTTTTCTTTAAAAAGGCTACAGTAATACCTTCTTGCAACAATTATCTGGGATTCTACACAGTTGACCCTTGAATAACACATCAGCCACTTGGCAGCAGATGATAGACAATTGTGTATGGGGGGGAAGGGTGGAGAAGGGGAGCAGGGTGCCAGTGATCAGGTAGGTGCTTTTAACCCCTGTGCTGTTCAAGAGTCACTTGTATTGCTAAAGAAATCAAATATACCTAAAACTTAGTACTTTCAGAGGATGGAATAGGGTTGGAATAAAAGGACAGTAAAACTATACAAGTGGAGTCAAAGATTAACAAGAACATCTTTAAGAAGATAGAGTTAGAGAGCACTGAAGAAAATATTTGGAAAAATTAGCTTAGAAAAGCCAACTTATTAAAATATACCTTTGGAAGAATCATCATATCCAATGTGTTTTATGGTTTCACGAACCACTTTCTGGTAGTCAATAGCAGCTCTGGACGTAATTTCCCCAGCAAGAAGGATCATTCCAGTTTTAGCCACAGTTTCTAATAAGACAGAGGTTCACACTCAAGTGTCACTTTTATACTTTTAATGATGCTACCTTTTCATCAGTTGATAAAAAGCAGTGTTCTGGCCCTAACTAGTGTGGCTCAGTGGGTTGGGCATCATCCCGTGGACCAACTGGTTGCTGGTTTGATTCTCGGTTAGGTCCCTGGTTGGGGACATGCGAGACAGAACTGATCAATGTTCCTCTCGCACATCCATGTTTTTCTCCCTCCCGTCCTCTCTCTCTAGAAAAATAAATAAAATCTTAAAAAAAAAAATTAAAAAACAAGCAGTGGCAGCAGCAGCAGTGCTCTAAACCTACCACAAGCCACTTTGGCATCAGGATCCTGCTGAAGGTGAGCATCAAGGACAGCATCACTGATCTGGTCACAAATCTTATCTGGGGAAAAAAAAAATTCCTAGCTCAATTTCTTTAACTTACTGTTAATATAAGTTATGTCATGCCCCCTTCCTAATAACCACAGCTGTCAAGATCTTTGGTAGAGCTTTCTTCTCATAATTGTGGTTCACACCTATATAAAGGCTTACCATTCTAAACATTTTCAGGTGTACAATTCAGTAGCATTCCAAATATGGAAATCTTAACAGCTGTATAATCAAAGCACTGTCTTACCAGAAACCATTTACCTAAAGAATAAATACTGGATGTAGTGCTGCATGTTACTTGAAAACTTGACACCATGGTCCTAATATAGCTGCACCACAAACTCACCAATTCAGATAACCAGAAGAATACTCAGTAAATACATGTAAACGTATTATGGCATATGTACTTCACACATGACACAGACTTCAGTTCCATCTCTACAGTATTCCAGACATTTTGAAACATTAAGTTCCCAGGCAAAACAATTTCCACTGTTAAATGTAACAGGCACATTATCAAGATTACTCAAGTGAAAGTAGGAATAGAATGGTTTTATCTTCACATCCAAAAGTAAAGCTAGTAGGAAACATTTAGCTCTAGAGTGTTGACTTTCACTTTCAAACAATACTTAACATTGTATCCACAAAGTTTAAAGTTTATATTATAAATCCAACCAACCAGAAAGGTGAACTTTTTTTCCCTCATCAATTTCTCCCTGATCTGAGTAACACCAATTAGGGCAATGAGAAATGGTGTCAACAAAAGAGTTAAACAATGAAAGCAAGGACACTTTATGAACAAAAGGGATGAAATGGCAAATTATTTGATTGTTATGCATAGTCTAGGAACAAAAGCTGATCATACTGCTAAATGCCCAAATGTCTTCCAAATCCTTGATTTTTCTGTATTGTCATCTATTAAAAATTGGGAAAGGAACAGAAATACCCCAATATTACTTTCCTGAGTTTTCTATAACCAAGCAAAATGTACACTCCAGTCAAGCCAAAGGCTCAGGACAAGCTACAAATAGTTACAAATGCCTGTGACTTAAAATGATTAGGTCATCCGACCTTTACTCATCACGGTCTTGGGTTTTGTCTTCTCCTACACCACTAGGTTTTGCTTGTGGAATTCCACCAAATGGGCAGTAGACTTACAAGAGAGAAATGGACCCTTAAACCACCACGCCAGATAACTCTGTATTGTGGTCAACCTAAGAAAGAGCAGAAGCAGTCCTGCAAAATAATGATCTTTACCAGGTGAGGTTTGCAGATTGACTGAAAGTTCCTTGAAAGAGCTTCACTCGTCCACGTGTAAACTGATCCCCATAATGGCGGACCAGTGGACAAAGCCCGGAGAAGGAAACGAGGTAAAACCCTGCCTAACGGTAAGCACCCAAAACTTTAAAACACAATGGCCACTTACGCTTAATTCATGCTTCCATCCTTTTCAAGCACGGCCCAAATAAGGCATGGCTTCTACAACACGCGCTATATTTAGTCGGGGACTGTCACCTCAAAGGCGAGGCCATATACTGCCTAACGGATGGTCCGCACTCTCCGAAAGTAGTGGTGACCCAGGCGAAGGAGCCCGGGAGAGGCGTCCCAGGGCACCAGCCCCGGACTCCCCCGCTCGGAGCGCTCCGACAGCCCGGCCACACGGCCACTAGCCCGACCCAGATGCCACAGGAGGCAGACACGTGGTTGCCGCTGCAATGCGGGGAGCGCGCTCCCGGGGCCCGGGCGCGAGCACTCCGGGCGGGTCGCCCACTCGAGGCTTTTCGTAGAGCAGGGCGGAGAGGAAGAAATAGTGCCCTTCCCGAGTACAGCACAAGCTGCCGCGGCCTCCGCCCTTCTCGTTTTCTGGAATCTTCCGCGTGCCGGGGCGCGCGGCCGGATGCGAGTGAAGAAGGGGGAGGGGAACGGCGGACACGCGCTCGGCACGGGCGGCGACACGAGGGCGCGCGGCCGCCGCTTTTCCCACAGCCCAGCAAGCAAGGGCAACCTATGTGGGCACCCCCGCCAGCCGGTCGGAGCCAGCCCGGCCGGACCCCACGCCCCGCCCTCACTTCGCGCCAGGCCCCGTCACCTCACCTGAATGGCCTTCCCCCACAGACTCTGAGGTGAAGAGGAACGTGCCCTCCTCGATGAACGCCTCGTGGAAGCCGTTGAGCTGCCCGTTCATGTTGGTGTTGGTGACAGTGGCGGTGAGTGAAAGTGACGTTGAGGAAACAGAAAAAGGAGCAGTGAGGCGACGACTGCGAAATGCGCAAGCAGAACCCGAGCTCCAGTCAGGGCGGACGGTGCGGAGCGAACCAGGCTGCGGGCGGCGCGGCGCAGTATTTATACACAGCGCCCGCGCGCGCGCCGGGCTTGGGCCCGCCTCTCGACGCGGCGCGCCTATGCGCCACCAGCGCCGGGAGTGAAGGGGCGGGGCGCCGGGGGCAGCGCGGGCCGGACCACTGTGCGAGGCAGAGAGAGGGAGCAGAGGTTACGCTCCCCTCCGGCGAATATTTAGCTGTCATAAGCACTCCGACAAGGGATAGCTTGAAACACGAGTGTACGGGTTGTTGTACCCTTCTGTGTATGATGTGGGGGGAAAAGCGACACGGACCTAGTGGAGTTGCTCCCCTTGTGCTGTGACATGGCACCTCCCTCCCGACCGTTGGCCCGGGTGTCTGGCGGCGAGGTCGCGTCCCCCAGCGGTGGCGATGGGAATCGTGAAGGTTTTGTCCTCTGGCTCTTTCCCGTGGGTTTTTCCGGCGGCCCCGCGTTTGGATGCCCGGGTGACAGGGAGCCAGTGGCCCTCAGTCCTGTGAAAGTGGCCATCTTGGCTGGTCAGCGTACGCTTCTTCGCACCACCTAATTCATCCCCACCCTGCGTGCTGCTGGCAGCTGGAAATCCTGAGGAGGGACGCCTAGTTGCTAGTATTTTTTTTTTTCTTTTTTGGCTAGAAAGATGTGTTCCTGTATGTAATTTCTTGGTTAAAGCCTCTGTGGTGAAAATGGCTGAAAAGCAGAATAGTGAAAGTTCTGTCATCAATTTAAACGATTGCAGTCCTCCTTCCACCCCCCCAGCGCTAAAGTTCCTGAGAGGCCCTTCCCTTTGTTGATCCTTCAACTCCGTTCTTTTCTCCATTCAAGAAAAGAGGCCTCTCACAGGCTGACCTTGCACTTGCTGACTTTTCCTACGTCCCCGAGGCGGGGGGAATCGATGTTTAGAGCGTCGTTTCAATCTTCTGTTCAGGAGACTTGAATATTTTTCTTGGGGGAAAGCCCTATTTAGCCTTTGTATGTCATTAAGCAGACATAACGAGGAGAAATGGTACGTTTCATGAAGCTTTCACTTTTAAGTGTCCACGTGCGTTTGTCCCGGTTTTGCCCATTAAAGAAATTGTAGAGAGAGAAGAAAGAAAAGAACAAAACTTGAGCCAACAAGGAGTAGGGAGTCAGTAACAGGTTTCCTGGAGTCCCGTTTGGAAGGAGCCCACCAGTGGAAAGGAGGACGGGTCTCCTTTCGTCTGGTGTAGGGGCTGCAGACTGGGTGCAGGTTTGGCAGCGGCTTCTGTGGTTGTGGCCCCAAGCACATTAACATCGGGTTGAACGATGTTATTAGGGACCCGCCTGCTCCTAGGATAGCGTGTATATTACCCGGGGGGACAGGAATGAGACCCCAGTATCAACCTCCTGCTGCTTATCTTATGAAGAACAATCCTCCAAGTGTATGCGGAAGGAAAGGAGTTTGCCAATTGAGAAACAATGGAAGCTCTGGGGCTGTGCTAGGGGCTTTGATAAAGAAGGTAAAGAAAGGGCTCATCTCTAGACCTCATGACCATATCTATGGTCGCTCAAAGCAGGTATTATAAAAAAGACAATATATATTACTTTTATTTTTTAAACTAATTTCATGAAAAAAACTTGAAGATTATTTCATATGCTTTTAGTGTATTTTACCTTTTAAAAAAAAGGCAGAATGCCAATTTATTAATTCACAATGAGTAATAAAATTGCCAACTGGAACAAACTGCATGTGTAGGCTGGTCAGTGCATTATCTTCCTGCAGAAAAATCTATATGGGAAGCCAGAATATAATTACAAGGTTATTTGATTAATATGGAGTTGGAAAAAGGGGATTAGTTAAATTCAATGATTAGTTCATTAAACCCTGATATTTCTATGCGACCAACTCCACAGTATGGCTGTGCCTGCCAAGGAGATTAGGATTAGCTGTTCATACTTGCTTACCTTTTCTTGCTCATAGCATGTATAATATCCTGGATGATAGTAGGAGTTATAAAGTCCAGCCTCCATCTCATTTAAGAGTTTGAGCAAATAACCTTTCTACACTTCAGTGTCCTCAGTCTGTAAAATTGGAATAATAGTATTATCATATGATTGCTTCAAGGATTAAATAAAATCATGCAAGTAAAGTCTTTAGTGCAGTATCTACCACATAATAGGCATATTTTTTTAAATGCCAGCTGTAATAAATAATCCTTCAGTGGCTTCCAGTTGCTGTTAGGATAAAGACTCTATATACCTTGAAAGGCCTGAGTATAATTTAGCTGCTACTTCTTCATCCTCTTCTGTCAATTTGTCCTTCTGTCTTCTACTTTGGATTTCCTTTCATTAGTAACAGTCAATTTTATTAATTGACTAGTATCAAAACAAAGCAGGACACATTTTCACATTGTCCCTTCCTCGCACAAATATTTATGAGCACCTCCTATCAGGCAGACCCAGGGACTTTTGCTCTAAATGCAGGGGAAATAACTGACTAGCTCCTCCTCATCCTTTCTGCTCCAGCTCAGCTGCCACTTCCTGGATGAAGCCAACACCAACAGATATCTCACAGGGTTCTGTGTTTTCCTATATGGCACCAAGTGATGTTTGAAATTACAGATTTGGTGATTATTTAATGAATGTCTCAATTCCCATTACATGTATAAACTCCACCACAATGAGAAGGTCGTCTTTTCCTCAACCTTTGTTGCTGAGTGCCTAACACACAGAAGGTGCTTAAGAATGTTTTGAGAGGGAAAAGAGAGGAAGGGAAGGAAACAAGAGGAAAGAATGAATAAATATAAGGGATGAAAGAAGAAAACGAGATGAGAAACCCTGGAGATCACATACAATCAATGGAAGGAGTTACTGCTTTGTTTTAATCACAAGCATTATAATTAATAAAATTGAGAGCTCTTTACTATCAGGGAAGTTCATTGCCATCCTGTTATGAAAGGAGAAAGATTTCTGATTCCATACATTAGTGCCCTTAGGGTAAAATAAACCAGGAGAAGTTACTGGTTTATTTCCTATTTAACATTAATGAGATTTGCTGAATGTGAAATGTTGTAAAACACATAGGAAAAATCTAATCACTGCCTAAAAGGTGCCAGATTTTTCAACCCGAAGAATATTAATGTGGTAGTAGTCCTATGAAAGAGACAAGGTGTAGATGGGATAAAGTGGTGTTTTTGACTCAGACAGCAAATATAACAACTCCAGGTCTTATCAGTCAACCATCAAGGAGAGAGTTCTAGTTAGTAAGAGAAAGTATTAGCACTACAAGAAGCTATTGATTTGGGTATACCAAAGAGCAATAGTGAAGGTGTAGAGATGCTTAGGAAAAAGCTCCTAAGCTGTGAGTCTTAAGAGTACCTTCTATGTGATGACAAGCCAAGAAGAAGGAAGTCTCTAAAATTATACCAGTCCTTAAGGGCCTCAGAATCATCTCAGATAGCTTTAGAAGCAAGCTCTAGCTCTAGTGGGATCTGAAATAAGTGCTATGTGAATCCACTCAGTTTTAGGCTTCTTGTGATTTGTTTTTGTTTTTCTGTTTTTCTCTCCTGGTACTTAATCAAATCTTTTCTCAATCCCAATAAAATAGTGAGGGATGGAAGAATGCATAATGCATAGAATACAAGGACACTGAAGGAGGCAACAATATAATGATGACAATATAACTTATCATGATGGGCACTGTTCTAATACTTACATCTCACAGCAATTCTAATGAGGCAGGTATTATTTTCCTGTTTTATAAGTGAAGAAACTAACATGTAATTCGCCCAGGTCACACATCAGATCAATAATGGAGCTGGAACTTGAGCCTGGTTCTGAGCTGTAAATCCAATGCTCCTTGTTACAAGTCAAATAATAAATACTTCACATTCCATGAGTTAATTAATGATGAAATTTGGTTTGTATTCTTGCATGCCTTTTTCTATGAACATGTACACACACAAACATACATTTGACCTGAAACGTGGATTTCTCTTAACAATTTTCATGGCCATTTTTCCAGGAGACTATGTGGAGATAGAAGTCATTCTATTTTTTTTTTATTGTGGTAAAGTAACACATTTATCATTTAAACCATTTTTACATTTACAGTTTTATGGTGTTAAGTATACTCACATTGTTCTGCAAAATCTTTTTTTTTAAAGATTTTATTTATTTATTCTTAGAGAGAGGGGAAGGGAGGGAGAAAGAGAGGGAGAGAGCCTTGGCTGGTGTGGTTCAGTGCATTGAGCGCAGCCTGCGAACCAAAAGGTCGCCGGTTCTATTTCCAGTCAGGCACATGCCTGGGTGGCAGGCCAGGTCCCCAACCCTGGTTTGTGTGAGAGGCAACCACACATTGATGTTTTTCTCCCTCTCTTTCTCCTTCCCTCCTCCTCTCTCTAAAATAAAATCTTAAAAAATAAAAAAGAGCGAGCGAGAGAGAGAGAGAAACATCAATGTGCAAGAGATAGATTGATTGGTTGCCTCTTGCATGCCCCCAACTGGGGAACTGGCTAGCAACCTAGGCCTGTGCCCTGACTGGGAATCGAACCAATGACCTTTTGGTTCGCGGGCTGGCACTGAATCCACTGAGCTACACCAGCCAGGGACAAAATAATTATTTTTTATAACAGTAGAATATACTACAGTATAACTCCACTATGCAGTTCATTCAGCTGTTGCCTACTGTTTGAAATTCAGGCTGTTCCTCATTTTGCCCTACACAAAATGCTGATGAACTTAACATCTTTGTGTTACTAAACTCAGGGGGTTCACTGCTTGGGATATTCTATTCAAGAACAAAATGTAGTTGTCGAGGAGACAGGGGAATCACATCCAAAGCTCTCCCTCCCTGAAGGGAGGCTTAAGTATTGCTTATATATATTCCCTATTTGGTCAGTTTCATGTTGATTTCTTCTTTGCAGTTGGCTACACTTAACATGTTGAATTCCTGTCAAGCTCATCTTTTTTAAAGCTGCATCTGCAAAATACTGTGCTACATTTAACATTTAGCAAGACAGCATTTAGTAAGAACTGCCCAGACCTTGAGACCCTTGTCCTATCTAACAGTTCTACCTAAGATTTTTTCACTCCTCATTCTTGAGGGCATGGGGACATAGGTCATACTTCTTTAACTACTTCCTGCTTAACAGGAATGGGGCACATCTTTGAGTTAGAGGAGTGAAATTCTCTGGCTGCCTAACTTATGGGGTACCCTAGGTTCTGGGATTTCTGAGAACAGGAGTGTATGATAGTAAATGGGCATCACTTGTCAGACTGGTTCACAGTAGTACTGTGGATCTATTTCCTCTTTCTCACTGGGTGGTATAATTGGCTTCATCTGAAAAAGCTATAGCCCATCCGTGGAGCTTTATCTTATAGTTTCAGAGAAGAGTGAGTTGTTAATAATACCAAATAAGGACCTGTCCATATGGGATTCAGTTGATCTTTCAGGGATCCTGATTTCCAGGTTTTTAAATATACTCAGTTCCCTGGATCATATGGGGTATCTGTTGGTGTTGGTAAATTCAAATTAGACTTAAGTTTTCAGATACCTTTCTAATTGGATAATATGTTTAACAGCTTGTTCTATTAATGGGTCTGGGCATCCTAAAATTTGGGAGGAGCCCCATGAGGGCCTATCATACACAAATTCAAAAGGACTTAATTTAAGCATTTCTTTAGGTGCTGCTGTGATCCAGGTCACACTAATTGGTAGTAATTTAAGCCAGGTCTCACTGGTTTCCTAGCATAGTTTGGCCAGGGTTTTTTTGAGTATTTTTCGTGAGGACTGTAGTCTCCACGAAGAATGTAAGGCCCACCGAATTTGGAGAACCCACTGGTCCCTTTATTATGGCCACTGTGAAAGCTGGCCCATTGTCATTTTGTAAGGTCTTGGGGAGTCCAAACCCAGGTATTTTTTAAAGCTGTGTCTATACAACTTCATTGCTCCTTTTAGCTCAGCATGGGACGAGGCTTGATGAGCAGATCACTTGGAGTCTATATACCCATAGTTTACATCTTTCACAGACTGTGACCCTCCCACCCCCTCCACCCCCACCCCAGTTTAGAAACATTAGGAATGAAACTCCAATTCTGACCTCAAGAAGGTACTAGAAACAGCTGTGGACAGAGGTTTTAAGATAATGAAACTGGAAAATTAAGGAGAATTAGCAATGTCATGAAAGGCTACTCACATAAGGCACCACCCTACCTCACCTCTTCTCTCTAGCCTAAGACACCCACAATGGCAGAGTCACCTCCAGCTACAGTTATAGGTTGCTGCTCCTCTCGGCCCTCTTGCTTCAGGACTTCTAGAAAAGATGGGCGGAAAAAACCTCCCCAAGGCTTGCCCCCATGTTCCAGGCATGTGGAATTGCGAAAGGCAGAGAATGGGCCAGGATGCCTGGTTTGATAGCTTAGCTGACATGCCACAATTCAGACCCACTCTGCTAAAAGAGGTTCTGGGTGGTGTGGCCTCCCTGCACCTGTTTCCCTTCTAGCTCACGCCTTTGCTGTGCAGTGTTGTGTTCCTAAACTTCCATAACTGCACCTGGCTGTGACTAAACACTGGGCTGCTCTACCTGCTGCTTCCACAGCAGGACAAGTGCCCAGGTCAGCCCATCCCACTGCCAGTCAGCAGACTCCCAAAGCCATAGGGGCCTGTGCCCTGGCTGATTGGGGGCTACTCCCCAAGGAGAACACACAGCTTAGAAGCATCTAATGGATATAGAGAACAAGCTCTCTCACCTCAACCTGTCCCACCCCACAGCTTTGGAAGAGAGGAGGAGCTGCTCAGAAAAGGAGCTGAGGTCTCAGGAGTCTTCTTGACTTGATTGGGCTGACACAAGGGGATGCATGACTGTGTACCTGCCCACTCAAAACCATCCTTGCAGATAGACAGGGAATCAGTAAATGGCTTCTTAACAAATTTTTCATCACACTACAAGCAGTTTATTTCCCGGTGTCATTTCCACCTTCCTCCCAACCATGTCACTAGGAAGCCCAGACTTTTGGCTTCTGTTACTCAAAATACATACATATGATTGCTTCTACCTATATTTTAAACAATTTTTAAATATATATATGTTTATATATATTTATTGATTTTTAGAGGGTGAGGGAGAGAGAGAGAGAGAAACATCGATGTGAGAGAGAAACATCAACTGGTTGACTCCCTTACACACACTGACCAGGATCAAACCTGCAACCTGGATAATTGCCCTGACCAGGAATTGAACCCCCAACCATTTGGTATATGGGATGATGCTCCGACCAACTGAGCCGCACTGGCCAGGGCTACCTACATTTTAAAATTATAGCAGACTTTTATCTCTCTTTTTTGGGGGGGGCACCAATCCAATCAGGTAACCTTAGTTTTCTTTAATTTTCAATATTCCTAAGGTATTTGACCTGTGTTACCACCCCTTCGGTAAAATTTTTGAAATCATGCCTGCTAAAAGAACATCTCTTTATATCAATGAGACTCTTTGAAGAGATGTGGCATGTAATTTTTCCCCTCTTATCCTTCAGACAAAGGGAAGCAGTGGGAGTCTTATTAAAACAGCCTACAAAACATGCTTCATTTTTTTTTTTGGCTCATAGATAAAACTAGTTTCTTACCATATAACCCCAAGCATATATCTTTACACCAATAACCTAGACCGGCCCCTGAGTTCTACAGCCAAACCTTTGTTGCTCAGTCTTGCTTGTCTTCTAGTTAAGAGACCGTCTCTTCTATCCCAGATCACCTCCACTGGAAACCACGAGGCCAGTCTGATGGGAACCTCATTGTTGTTCAAGGAACTGCAAGGTTTGGATGCCATTCCTATTTCACATCATGAGTTCCACCTTGGCTGTGGGTGCTCCTGAAAGTGCATTCCTCGGGTGGAAGCAGGGTGGGAGTTGCAGGGAAGAAGCTTTTTTGTATAAAGTAAATGGTCTCAGGGGATATGCTGAAACCTGCAGAAGCAAAGAAGCTGCACTTAGAAAACAATGCCTCCTGAATTTGCCTTGGACAGGACAGGCAGTTTCCTACCACTGACCCATTTATTACATTAATTTGTATAAGCACTTAATTTCTTTAAGTAAATAAACACAGCTCTTTTTACCCATTTCTGGAGGATGCGCCCCAAGAGTCTGCATTTGGGCACCAAATTTGCATTCCCCATCACTGGCACATTTACATATAAGACAAGCAAGGCAAATGCAAACGTACACACAAAGAACAAAATCCACCTTCTACAAGACAGAAACTATGATCTCATAACCTTTAGCTCACCAAAAACACTATCAGTGGCCCAGGGTTCTCTGACCACCAGACAACAACACCAGAGACCGTCACCAGAGGATGTTCTAGATTGCCCTACAGTGATTCCTCAACCCCCAAGTTAGATGTAGGTAGGGCCCTAAATCTGGTGTCGCACAACCTGAAACCAAGAGAGAACCAGAAATTAAACTATCCTTCTAACAACCCTATATCCAAAACAGAAATAGAAATACTAACTAAAGCAATCATGGGCTGACCTACCCATCTCCCCTCTAAAGCACCGAAAAAAAACCAGGTTCAGGTGGCCACTCTGTTTCACGGTGGAGGCAGGCCAGGCAGTGAGCGATTCCAGTGGTCCACATCAAGCAGCAGTCTCCTATAGAACAGATTCCTCGTCCAGTGGAGACCCAGGCAAGTAAGCCTTGGACAAGCTGCTGCTGCTGCTGCTGACTGCTTTGCCAAGTGTCCACACCAGGCCCAGAGGGAGTCCCTTTAGGAGAGTTCCATCTGAGTTGCCAACTGTGGTACTGGAACTCAAGGCGTTCCCTGCTTGGGATGTCCTATTCAAGAACAAGATGTGGTTGTCTTTTGGTAGTTTTATTTAGTTGCAGCAAGTAAAAGAGACAGGGGATTCATACCCAAAGCTCAGCCTTCCTGAAGGGAGGCTTAGCTATTGCTTATATACACTATTTGGTCCATTACATATTGAATTTTTTGCAGTTAGCTACACTCATCCCGTTGAGTTCCTGTCAAGCATGTCCTATTTAAAGCTGTATCTACAAAATACTGCGCTACATTTTAACATTTAGCAAGATACCATTTAGTAAGAACTGCCCAGACCTTGAGATTCTTGTCCTATCTAACATTTATACTGTCAAATGAACTCAAAAAGAGTCTGGAGGCTTTGGCTAGAAATAAATGGCAAAGATTTATTTAAGGGACTAGGATTTACAAACCAGAAACACAACTAGGCAATACCCAGAGTGTTCTGAGGAAGAAAGAAAAGCTAAGAGTTCTTATAGTAAAGAGTACATTCTTCCCTTTCAGCCCTAATAATTGCAGGGAAGATCCCAGTCTTCGTGCTCTCCATCCTAGAGATTTGCTGCATCCTTGGAGCTCCTGGTGGAAGAGGCTGACCAAGCCAGCTTGTCTCTTTCTCCTTCCCTGATTGCAGCAGCCTGTGGAGACTGAAGCGATGCATTTCAGCAGCTCTAAGAGCGGAGTGGTCCTGGCTCCAGTGTCCTGAGGTCCCCATGCCTGTCAGATGATAACCAGAGCCCGGCTCAGCCAGGACCCCACGAAAGAACAGTGCCAGGTAAGATAACAGAATGGGCAGTTCGGGAGGATCCATGGCCTGGGGATCAAAACACTCAGGTGTTTCTCTTGATCAGAAACTGTCTTCCCTCAAGCCAGAAGAAAATGCTCTCTGACTGTGGTGTCCATGTGTCAGCCAAGCAAGGATTTGATAACCTACATTGCCTGCATGGATGAGCCTGAGCAAGAAGACAGAAACAGCCGCACAGGGAGTGATGGGATGGCATTTGAGGATGTGTATGAATTAGACAAGAGCAGACACTTAAGTCAGACCTTCACTTCCTGCTGGATTTTAGCACAGTTTCACCTATGCTGGTAGATTCAGTTCTCTATTCCCAGCCTGAAGACGCATCAGATATTGGTACAGATGTGATAAATGTGGCTGAATAGGCTGAGGAAATTCATCAGTACCTTAGAGAAGCTAAAATAAGATAATATCAACTTGGAGCCTCTTCTTTTTCTTTCTAAGAGACTGAGTTCTACATTGATGTGATTGAAGTTCCTGCACAGGCAGCCCCTGGGGCCCTTCACAATAACTGTACATCCCTTCAGAGTGATGTTGACATTTTTTGGAATGTGGATAGTCTGACTGCTGAGAATGGTCTTCATCCTTACAGTAGATGTGGCATGGATAAAGGGCACATTCTTGCAAAGAATCAGTTCTGTATTCTTAGCCTCTAGATTGGTCTAAGATAGTAATCCTCTAGATGACCGGTGGTCTGGGTAATAGATGTCAGGTGGTTGGAAACATGAACGTTCTTTCCTTAGTTCTTCAGATTATCTGGAGGTTTAGTGTATATCCAGGCATTGATGCAGGACTGGAAAATTCAAAAGTTTACATTCCCAGGCTAGTTAAAACAAGAACAGAATCATTTCTTCATGTGTCAACATACTTGATTTTAGTAATTTACCAGTTTGACTACAGTGACTCCATTTTATTTCTTCATTCTATTCCTCTGTATACATTCTTTTGTGAACCAGTGTTTTTATTTTTAGGGAAAAGATGACCCAAAAATGGGATTGCTGAGGCAAAGGATATGTGCATTTTTACATGATAGTACTTACAGCCTGATTATTTTCCAAATGGCTATAAAAACTCACATTCCTATCCATAGCTATGAGAATATCATTGCCCAACTCTCTCATCAATGCTTTTACCACTCTTTAATTTTAGTTAGTCTGACAAATGGAAAGTGGTAAGAGAATATACTTCTGGGAGACTTTTAAAAATATATATTTATTTATTTTTAGAGAGGGGAAGAGAGGGAGAAGGAGAGGGAGAGAAACATCAATGTGTGGTTACCTCTCACATGCCCCCACTGGGGACCTGGCCTGCAACCCAATATGTGCCCTGACTGGGAATTGAACCAGTGACCCTTTGCTTCATAGGCCAGCACTCAATCCACTGAGTCATGCAAGCCAGGGATGTTTGTAGGAGACTTTTGCAAGCAAGCTGGAATATCCAAAGTACACAAAGAAACAGATTGGTAGACTTAACTAGGTAGCAGAAAACATTTGCAACATTTACAACAAAGGGGTTTAGTACCAATTGATAAGAAAATGACAAACAGCCCAATGAAAACTAGAAAAAGTGTAGAAGTGAGTAATTTACCAAGGAGGAGACACAAATTGTCGACAAACATGAAAAGATGCTCAACCTCATTGATAGGGAAATGAATTAGTTCATTTGTAGGATGAGTTTGGGAAAATCAAGGTGCAGGGAGGACAGAAGTACTCTAAATAAGAGGATGCTGGTCTCTAGCTCCCCCACTAGTTTGGCGTCTGGTAGAGCGTTCATGATTCTGAGGATGCTTTCAAGAAATTCTACCGGTGCCTTTCATGGGTGTGTAAAGGGTCGAAGCACTAGGATTCAAATCTCTCCCCCACCCAAGTATGGATGGAGCTCTTAGGACTGAGCCAAGGGACTTGTGTAAGGATTTACTCTCACCATTTCTGCTGATTCTTAGACACTTGGCTGTTGTCTAGAACCATGGCTGCCTTCACTTGAATCATCAGTACAGGCACACCTCATTTTATTGAGCTTCACAAATGTTGCAACTGTTACAAATTTAAGGCAAGATCCTCCACCAGCAAGAAGATTATGACTCACTTTATTGTGATACTTGCTTTATTCTGGAAGCAAACCCGAAATAACTCCGAGTTATGCCTGTATCTTTGTTAGGACAGGTTGAGATTGTTTTTGCTGTCGTGTATACTTACCACCTGCAATCCTCAGCTTTCTTCTGAAGGCTGGTGCTGTTCCTCACCATTTGAGGACAACATACCATTTGGGGACTTCCTCTTTAGACACACCCCTAACCCAACACTTCAGGAATCTTGCGACTGTCCTTAGTTTAGACTTGCCCTGAACTCAGGGATGAATCGGCCGCTAGATGATTGCCAGCTTTGCCCTGCTAGTATATACCCACTTGCTTTTGTTTCTATCTCCAGCTTTGTTTGCTTGGTCCTTGAGGCTCCCCGACCCACCTTTTCATCCCTCTTTGTCCATTTATGTATGTATGTATGTATTTTTGGCTTAGTGCATTTGGACTAACCTCCCACTGATACCTGATTTGGCCTTGGAATCCTTCCACGGTGAACCCTCTCCACAGGCAGCCAGAGGAAGATCCTGCTATCCCCTGCTAAACTGAAGCTGTTGGGATAGAAGTAGGGAGGGATGTCTCTATCTTTTGTCTTGCCCCATTCTGCTCTGCGGGAGAACAGAGTTGCCCCTAGGAGAGAGAATGCTGAATTGGTGGGGTACTTGGGAGCATGTGACTCTGTTCTCAATGGTGTTACCTTTACAATTCACAGAGACCCTACATGCTTGCCAAGGTGTTTTGCCGTATAATACTTAGGTAGCTTTTCAGTTCTCCCGGCTGCCCAGTTCTCCAGGAAGCCTGAGTAGTTGGTGTTCTTACAGTCCACTTAACTGAAAAAGGCAGTCCATGAACGTGTGGCCACCATTCAAGGCCAGGCAGGTTCATGGTATCTGTGCAGATGGGAAAATATTCACAGAGCTGTTGGGATGTCTGGCATACCTTTATTCACGGGTTGGCGAGCCACTCACACTGCAAGCTGCGTATCTCTGCATATCTCTGCATGGCACATGTCATGGCCCCTGTTCTCCAGCATGGCACCCATTGTGGCACCTGTCCCCTTGTATGTGTCTCCCATCATCGCCCCCAGCAGGGAGTCCCTACCTGTTTAAGTACTAGAGGGGAACAAAGCCGGAAAACTGCCAGAACATTACATAATGTAACATAATTCTGCGCACACAAGCCCGCTTCATGTTATGGAAACGGTTTATTGGACCCAGTAGCAAGGCTATGAGAACACTGGTTATCAGGCCCCTCCAAGGCTATGGGACACGGCTTCCCTTAGCTACCCAGACACCTGGGTGAGGAAACCAGACTGCCTCCACTTACCCTACAAGGAAGAGAAATGTAAAGAGATTTTGGTTTAACTGCACTGTAATTAACGGCCTGGCAGAGGACGATAGCACAAACCAGGCCATGGTCAAGATCCACTGAGGTTGAGATCTTCTCATCCGCTGGGGAGCAGAGCTCTACTCTTCACCCCCAAACTTGATCTGGAGTGATGTTACCTTTTATATGTAATCCCAAAGGATTTGTCACAAGAAGGTAGTCTGGCAGAGTGATCACTCAGTACGTCCTGTTGGAACGAACCTTTCCTCTGTACTGGTTCCTACACGGTTCCTTCCTTTCAGGCTTCTGACTGGGTTGGAGGCTTCAACCCAGTTCTTATAGATTAGGTTATGTGCAAGTTAGAACTGGCGGGATCTGTCTCTGGGGTCTCTTGACAACTACAACAGCTAGGATTCAGAGTAATGGGCAACCTTTCTCAAGAAAGTAATTCAGAGGAACAGCTGTGGTTTCAGCCCTGGCTGCACATTAGAATCAACTGGAGCACTTTAAATCACCTGGTGCCTGGACCCCACTAGACCTAAGTCAGATTCTCTAGGTTTGGGACAAGACTTAGGTATGTTTAAAGAACAAGGACTTATTGGGGTGATCACTTTGTAAGTTATATCAACATCTAATCACTATGTTGTATACCTGAAATTAGTATAAAGTACATATCAACTGTAATTGAAAAATTTTTAAAAATAGTTTAAAAAGCATCTCAGGTGATTCTAATAAAGAACCAATGTTGAACTCTATTAGGCTATCCAATTAGTGGTTGAATCAATGGTAATAACCTTACACCTTCAAGAACCTGCAAGACCCATATTATATGTATGATTAAAGTGTTATCCTGAGGACCATGGACACATTTACTATAAGCAGTGGATTCTCAAAGTTTAACGTGCATATGAATCACCTGGGGATCTCCTAGATCTAGGCATTTTAGCAAGATTCTGCATTTCTAACAAGCTCCCAGGTGGTGTTGATCCTGTTGGACTATGGACTACACTTTGAGTAGCAAGGATCTAGACGATCAGTCTGCAGATTGGGATAGGGTACTGTGACTACATGGTCTCTTCAGACATCAGTAGTTTTAATTGAATCAATTTCCAGATCCCCAACTCCCATATGAACTGTTTTCTAAAACTGATATGCCTGAGATGGAAGGATATAGTCTTATCTTCCAATTCCCCTTTCACAAGTGCCCCTTCTCTCCCTCTCTCTGTTTAAAACAATTTTTTTTAAAAATCTCCACCTGAGGTTATTTTTATTGATTTTTTAGCGAGAGATGAAGGGGGAGAGAGAGAAACATAGATGTGAGAGGGAAACATTGATCAGTTGCCTCCTGTAAGTGCCCCAATAGGGGCTTGAACCTACGACCTAGGTATGTGCCCTGACTGGGCATTGAACCTACAACCTTTAAGTGCACAGGATGACGCACGCTCAACCAACTGAGCCACCTGGGCAAGTGGCCCTTCTCTTTTGCAATTAAAAGAAGGAAGACCTCTTACCCAGCTGAATCTCTGGGGTGCTTAACAAAGGTATTGAGAAATTGAATGGTTCTGATGACAAAATTTTTTTTGCAAGTTAAATCTTATCTAGTCCTTTGTTTCTACATAATTCAATTAATTTATGATGTTTTTAGCTGATAGATTGTTAACATAATTTTGGATGATAGATCACTATGTAGATTTTTGTTGTTTTTTTGGCATTTAAC
This sequence comes from Macrotus californicus, assembly GCA_007922815.1. NCBI lineage: Eukaryota > Metazoa > Chordata > Mammalia > Chiroptera > Phyllostomidae > Macrotus > Macrotus californicus. The sequence goes on along the minus strand of VMDR010001333.1, from coordinate 153 downwards.
TCAGAAGAAATTAAAAACATTAAGTTTTTAATTGTTTTAAGAAATTGTTCTAACAAAACTCATTTTATAACTTTGCCTATTTGTGTGGACAAGGTTACCCAGTAACATCTATAAAAATGAAAAATAAGATTAGTGTCAATCGTGAGCCCTGTC